>JAZKJV010001294.1:0-72206 GCA_037367405.1 Ottelia alismoides
TCTGCTCGCCCACATTGTGCCGGTTGCTCCAGACTCTGGGCTACCACTTCCAACGACCTCTACTCATGCACTGGATAAAACAACGGACGTGCATGAGTAACGGAGGGGTGCAGTGGAAGTGGATTGTTGTTCATTGGTTCAAGGAGAAGAAGAGAAAGAAGGGTTTTATATAGGATGCAGTGCATCGCCTTCAGGTAGTGCACCTTCTCCAAAGCACGCCTGGGCCTGGTAGTAGATCTTCGGCCTGCTTCAGGTTTAAACGAGGAGATGGATTCAGAGCTGAGTCACCTTGATGGAAGAATAAGAAGGGATGAAGGAATCTTGAGGCCTCCAGAGTCTTCTGTCACAAGGGATCCAGTGGATGGGTCTGGCAGCAGTTGCCTCATGGAGAGGGTAGAGGCCGATGGGGTGATTTGCAACGAGGGAGAGAGCAGTGGATCATTTGGGAGACAGGTGTTGCGCCTTGGGGAGAGGGGCGAAGCCGGTTCTTCCAGGATATTGAAGCGTCGTGAAGGGTTGGTTGAGGAGGGGGTGGGGTTGGACTGGGAGGCGAAGGGAGAAAATTAAAGGAGATGGAGGGGCGACAACAGGGGGTGGTGGGATCAGAGCAGGTCAGGGGGCAGCGATTTAGCTGGTACTTTGAGCAGAAGCCGTGGGGGTGGAAGAAGAAAGGGATGAGAAGGTCGTTGGAAGTGGTAGCCCGGAGTCTGGAGCAGGCCAAAGTCTTGTGTTGTGGGGGCATGGAGGAGGAGTCATGGTCGCCTATCAGGAAACCCAGTTTCTTTAGTCTGCTGGATCGGAGTTTCACTGAAAGCTTGGGCGTAGTACCACCTCGTGGGAAGAATAAATTTGTTTCCTCATGAAGGTTCTCTCTTGGAACGTAAGAGCGTTGGGTCGTCCCAAAAAACAGTTAAGGGTCAAGAGTTTGATTGCTGAAGTACATGCGGATATTGTGCTTTTGCAAGAAACAAAGATTTCGAGGTCTGGGGAGGAGGTGTAGCAAGGACTGGGTGGCGGTACTTGCTTCGATTTCACATAAGTTAAGGCTTAGGGAATGGAAGGCGGGCTCCTGATTGGTTGGAGAAGAGGAGGATTTGAGAAGCTGGCAGAAAAGGTATCTTTGTTCTCGATGTCTGTACAAGTGAAGATGAACGCAGATGGGGTCTTTTTTACTGTGACTAACATATATGGTCCTACGGGTTCGATGCCATGATGTTTGGCTACGGATATCGCAAAGGTGGGGGCGTACAGAGGTGAAGGTATTTGGTTAGTCGAGGGAGACCTAAATGTTACTTTAATTCCAGATGACAGGTCGTTGCGAGGGGGTAGAAGGGACTCGAGATCGGAAGATTTTAGGAACCAAATGCATGCCTTGGGACTTACGATCATTGATGCAGCAGGTTGTGCATATATTTGGCAGAATGCTCGATCCAGATCCCAGCTGGATAGATTTCTTATCTCCACGGAGGGAGTGGATCTTTTTCCCCTTTCCAGGGCGTGGGCACTATCGCGTGCACATTCAGACCACACACCAATCCTCTGGTCTTTTGAAGAGCAAAAGCAACCCAGAACTATTTTCAGATTTGAACACGCATAGCTTTTGGAAGAGTGGTTCAAAGAGGAGGTGGATGCGCACTGGAGGGGGTGGCGAGTGGAGGGTTCAGTCGTGGCTTATCTGGTAGCCAAGCTGGTGCTATCAAAGAACTTCTTAATCGAGTTTGGTCGTGGAGTAAAGGAACAACGAAGGGTGCGGAGAAATGAGGCACAATAGGGAGTAGTAAGACTAGATGGCCTTGAGGATCTTAGGGAGTTGGATCCTGAAGAGGTGCGAGAACGGACAAGGATGTTAGAAGTGGTGCACCTGGAGGACAAGAAGGAGGAAATGGAATGATGGCAGAGGTATAGGCAAAAGTGGCTACGAGAGGGGGACACAAACACGAGGTTCTTCCATTCAATGGCTTCCGGCAGGAGGAGAAGGAAATATATGCATTGCAATGAGGTAAGGGGAGAAAGGGTGGTGGGGGACGCAATGCTGGGGCGGGCACTCAAGGAACATTTTTTGGCAGTATCAAGGAGAAAGCAAGCTGAAGCGTGGGGATGGCGTGGTGCATGTGTGAAGACGATCCTGGACGAGCAGGCACTTAGTCTGGAAGCGCCCTTTACAGAGTAAGAGGTAAAAACTGTAGTTTGGGTTGAATGAAGATGGGGAACCGAGTCCGGATGGTTTCCCGGTAAGGTTTTACAGAGAATTCTGGGACCTGCTGAAAGAAGAGGTGCCTGATGTGATTAATGAATTCAGAGAGGGAAACAATGGTTTCGAGAAGATTAATCGGGCGCTGATATTCCTCTTGCCCAAGCAGGAGAACCCACTACGCGCGGAAAATTATAGATCGATTGTGCTGATGAATGCAGTATATTTGATAGTGGCAAAAGTGCTGGCAAATAGGACGTGGTGGGTTCTAGATAGTGTCATTATGTAGAATCAATCTGCCTTCATCCCTGGTTGACAGATGCCTGACGGGCTAGTGATGGCGTCTAAGATATGCCTCCAGTGGCGACGAGAGAACAAGAAGGGGCTGATTTGGAAGATTGACTTTGAAAAAGCCTATGACTGTGTAGACTAGAATTTCTTGTGGGTGTCGCTTCGTAGACGTGGCTTCACAGATCTCTGGATTTCATGGATGAAGAGGTGTGAGATAAGGGTGGCCGTTAGCACCGATGCTCTATGTGTTGACGGCAGACGCCTTAGCAGTGATGTTCAAAAGTGCAGTCAACGAGGGATGGTGCGAAGGCTTCAGTATGGGAGATATCTCGATTCCACTCCTTCAATATGCAGATGACACAGTGATTTTTTTTGGGTGGAACGGAGGAGATGGACAGAAGGGTGAGACAATTGGTGGAGATCTTTACCAACATTTCGGGACACAGGATCACCAGTAATAAGTCAGTGCTAATTCAGTTTGGGTTGGACGCGGAGGAGAGTAGTAGAAGATCTGCGATTTTAGGGTGCCCGCTGGGTGAACTCCCAATTTCCTCTCTAGGGTTGCCTCTTGTGGAGGGTAGATTCAGAAACAAGGAGTAGGACTTGGACATTACGAGATTCAAATAGAGACTCGTATGATGGAAGGAGGTTACCCTTTCTAAGCGCGGGAAGTTGATTCTACAGAAGCATGTGATTTCAACAATTCCTATATTCTTCTTCTCAACACATCTAATGCCAGCAGGGGTAAGAAAGAAGATAAAGGTTTTGATGAGGAAATTTTCTGGTCAGATGGGAAACAACAAAGATCAGGGATGCATCTGGTTCGATGGGAGGATCTAACAAGGCAGAAAAATGAAGGAGGGTTGGGTATTCGAGATGTGAGCTACATGAACAAAGAACTGTTGGCAAAATAGGTGGTGCAGATTTGGGGTAACTCATATAGATTGGTTATCAAGTTTTTGCGTTCCATCTATGACGTCAGAGGTTGCTTAGAGGAAAGAAGAATGCAATTTGAATCTTCTCTTTGAAGTACGGTTCGTGACATCCTACCAAAGCTCAGTCCGACAATGACACCAAAGGTTGGAACCATGGCGATTTTTCGCTTTTGGATGGACAACTGGACGGGAGATGGGTTATTTTGCGATAGGTTCCCAGGACTATTTGTGTCGGCAGCAAGAAAGGAGTGTACCGTAGTGGAGGCTGTTGGATCTGGATCGTGGGCGCCATTGTTTCTATCTGACCTTACAAGCTGAAGATTAGAAGAGTTGGCTAAACTGCAGTCAAAATTGTCGTCTCCTAGCTGCATATCTATGGGGAGGGATCATTTTGTTTGAGTGGAGGGCAGATTTTCTGTAAAGAAGGCATACAAGATATTCAGATGGAGAGCGGAACATTTGGATCAAGACATGAAGACAGATATGAAGATAATTCGGGCAAGAAAGATCCCGTGCAAAGTAAAAGTCTTTCTATGGTGCCTCAGAAAGAGTAGGATCTGTGACAAAGCCAGAAGGGGCAGGCTTTTTGGTATTTCAGACACCTGATGTGACAGATGCAGCGCTCAGACAGAAGATGCGGAACATTTGTTTTTCACTTGTCCTTTGTAGGAGTAGGTTTGGAAGGCTTTAGGAGTTTTGTGGGTCGCACACAATGGCTTGGTTGATTTCTTGGGATCATTGAGGACTGTTGGAAGTAACTCGACGGACGACTGTGGTCTGCCATTTGCAGCTCTTTGGTCGTTACGGGGGGTGGGGGGTCGAAATGACTTAATAATTAAAAATCAAAGGTTCTATTCAGAAAATATCATCGCCACTTGTCTTTCCCTATATCAATTCTGGTCTACAAGGTAATGTATATCTCTTATTCATTTTAATTTATAAAGTTGATGTTAGGTGAGTCCCAGCTCAAGATGTCACACTTTTTCCTCTCAAAAAAACCCCTCCATCTCCCATGCCAATCTGTTGTTTGACCCAGTGCCCATGCTCACTAGAGCATTGCAACCCGCAACCTACTGCTACATGCGTACCCGCATTGTGCTGGCTACATGCAATCATCCAGTGCCACCCCTTGAACAAAATAGAAGTTTCATGAACATTAGGAAATCCATTGAAAAGTTAACATGCCATTTTCATTTGAAGTGCCTTAGATGTATTTATATCTATTTTTTATGGAACAAAATTTACACAAAAATAGTTGTTTTTGTATCAGATAAATTTTAAGTTCTGGTTATTTTTTTACTCCTAGTTGTAAATAGCCAATATATGGATCTATGCATTGAAAACAATCTTTTCTTTTTAGTATATCTAGTTACAGTTTGGTGCTCACACATAATCTTTCAAAACACAATAGTTGTGGATAAGGATACAAGGAGCATGTACAAAAAGTGTACAATATTAAAGTTGGTAATTCATATCATGCTAACGATGGTAGCTGTCACAGGGGTAAATCTCAAACTCTAATTTTTGAGACTAACCTGTGCGGCGTTAGCTTCTCGCAAGCTAACCAGCCTTCCCCTATGCGTGTAGACGTACAACAGCACGCTAAGTAACCACGCCGCTAGAATACTCGAACAAAAGCACTAGCACAAGGACACAAGAGCTTTGGCACTAAACCCTCTTTGTTATTGCAAGAGACTCACTCTGAGTGTGATGATCTACAAATGAGCTCTACCCCTCCTTATATAGACAAGCCGGGGGTATGCGAAGGGATACTATTATTACATGTACAATGAATTCAAGGACTCTTAGTCTTCTGTGGAGACCCTTTGTCTTCCTAGATGACTCTTCGTGCGCTTGGCTCTTCATCTTCCGTGCAATCCCTTCATCTTCTGCAACCGACGCTACGTCGCCTGCTCCGTCAGCATGCCATGTCGTCTGCCTCATCAGCACGCCATGTCACCACGCCACGTCATCAGTGGGCCCCACGCTCCTACGTAGGATGTTGCAGCTCAAGCTCATCAAGTGCAACCGAACACTTGTGTTGTGCCAAGGGGAACCCGCGGTCATGCAGTAAACCCCATTCTTAGCCGTCCGTAAGCTAAGGTGAAGTCCTCCAGAACTTCATAGTGTGGCCACCGAACCACACGGTCGTGCGATACCGCTATCGCACGGTATTACGGTATCACGGGAGTTGGGGGTGTTACATGCCTCCCACACCTGATCCATCAGGCGTCCGCGACTGATCCTGTGTCTTCAGGAAATCCTCAATGAGGTCCTCGAACTGCCACAGGGTTGTATCACGTTCCCAGCTTGCCTCCTCCTCTGGGGGTCCCATCCATTTGACAAGGAAGAAGATCCTCCGGTTCTTCTTGCTTTGGCCCTCCACGCGCCTGTCAAGAACCTTCTCAGCAACCCTCGTATGCTGAACCCGGACATTAGGAGGGGCACGTTTCGATGCCCTCATGGTGTTATCTTCTCTGTCCTCATGGTACTCCTTCAGGAAGCTGACATGGAACACGGGATGCAGCTTCAATCTCTCTGGAAGACGTAGTTGATAGGCGAGCGGTCCCACGCTTCGAACTATCTCAAAGGGTCCATCGTAACGAGGAATCAACCCTTTGTGCGCCGTCTTCCTCAGGATTTTCTTCCAAATCTGGGGTATAAGCTTCAGCAGCACCTTCTCCCCAACCTGGAACTCGACCGGCCTACGGCTCTTGTCAGCCGCCTTCTTCATCCTGCGTTGAGCGTGAGCCAACGCATCCTTCGCTTCCTCCCACTGATCCTGCCTCTCCAAAGCAAAGCGATGTGCAGCAGGGCACCGTCCTTGGCTATTCTGCTTAGCCACTTCATGCGGTGTCACGGGTTGCCTACCCATCACGATCTCGAATGGACTTTGGCCTGTGGTGGAGGTCTGCTGTAGGTTGTAGCAGAATTGGGTAGTATCCAGTAAACTAACCCAATTGTGCTGATTGGCCGTCACGTAGTGCCTCAGGTACTCTTCCAGCAAGGCATTGATCCGCTCCATCTGACCATCCGTCTGCGGGTGATTGCTGGTAGAGAATTTGAGATCGGATCCCAGCATCTCAAATAAGGTCATTGACCTGTGAACCGGGCATCGCGGTCGCTCACGATGTCCAATGGTATCCCCCAGTGCTTCACCACATTCTGCAAGAACAACTTCGCTGTGGTCTCCGCTGTACACTCCTGGGGTGCTGGTACAAAGGTCGCGTATTTGGAGAAGCGATCAACTACCACCATCACCGCATTAAACCCGTCCACCTTCGGGAACCCATTGATGAAGTCCATGGAGACGCTCTCTCACGGACGTGAAGGAATAGGCAAGGGCTCCAGCAGTCCTGCCGTCTTCTTCCTCTCAGTCTTGTCTTGTTGGCATACAAGACAAGTGCGCACGTAGACTTTCACATTTTCCTCCATCTTCGGCCAGAAGTAGATTGAGGAGAGGAGTGCCAGTGTGTGCTCCACTCCGGGATGACCAGCCCACTATGCGTCGTGTGCTTCCTTCAGCAACATTTTCCTCAAGCCACCGCTCGAGGGGACATAGGGCCTCCTGCCCTTCGCATAGAGGACGCCTTCCTCTATCTAGAATCTCTGGACTTCGCCATCGTTCACGCGTTGCACCAAGCGTGAAGTGACCGGATCCTCCTGCGTTTGCTCCCGAATGCGCTCCAGCATGTCTCCAGACACGCAGGTGATAGATGCAATCACCGCAACCTTCGGCTCTTCCGATTCGCTCTTCCTCGACAGGGCGTCTGCTACCTGGTTGGTCCGTCCAGGCCTGTAGCGAAGCTCGAAGTCGAATTCGGCAAGAAAGTCCTGCCATCGCACCTGCTTGGGAGTCAGTTTCTTCTGAGTGGAAAAGCAGCTCGTTGCCACGTTGTCCGTATGCACCACGAACCTTGATCTTAGAAGATAGTGGCGCCATGTCCTCAGACAATGGACTACTGCTGTCATCTCCTTCTCGTGCACGGAGTACCTCCTCTCCGCTGGATTCAGTTTGCGGCTTTCGTAAGCGACGGGGTGCCCATCTTCAACTAGCACACCACCAAGTGCATAGTCGGACGCATCGGTGTGGACTTCGAACGGCTTCTCGAAGTCTGGAAGTCGTAGAATGGGTTCTTCCACCACCGCCCTCTTCAACTTCTAGAATGCCTCCTGGCATTCACGCGTCCATCTCCAAGGCTGATCCTTCCGAAGCAGGTCTGTCAGGGGCGCCGCCTTCTTGGAGTATCCCTTGATTAACTTCCTGTAGTAGTTCACCAATCCGAGGAAGGATCGAAGCTCTGTCGCCTTTGTGGGGATTGCCCACTCTTCAATTGCTTGTGTCTTCCTTGGTTCCATGCGTATCGTGCCTCCGCCCACGATATGCCCAAGAAAAGAGATGGTCTCCTGACCAAAGGCGCACTTCTCCGGCTTCAAGTATAACCGGTTCTGCCTCAGCTTTTCAAGCACCATCCGCAGATGCTTGACATGCTCCTCCAAGGTCCTGCTGTACACTACTATGTCGTCCAAGTACACTACAACAAACGAGTCGATATACTCGCGGAAGACATCATTCATAAGAGTACAGAACGTTGCCGGGGCATTAGTTAACCCAAACGACATTACAAGGAACTCAAAAGACCCATAACACGTAACACACGCCGTCTTTGGCTCGTCTCCCTCCTTGATGCGGACCTGATAATATCCTGACCTGAGATCCATCTTCGAGAAGTACTTGGCCTGGCCCAAGCGATCGAACATGTCTTCAACATTGGGGACGGGGTACTTGTTCTTCACCGTCACCTTGTTCAGTGCGCGGTAGTCCACGCACATCCGCATGCTCCCATCCTTTTTCTTCTGGAACAACACCGGTGCTCCATAGGGTGCTTTTCTTGGACGCATCAGACCAGCGTCCACCAGTTCCTTGAGTCGTCTCTGCAACTCCTCAAGATGTGCAGGGGGCATTTTGTAGGGTGCAAGTGCAGGGGGCACCGTACCTGGCAGTAATTCGATAGCGTGATCCACATGTCGCTTCGGTGGAAGCTCCTTGGGCAGCTCCTTCGGCATCACGTCCTTGAACTCGCCCAACATCTTCTTTACCGCCTGGGGGCATGGCTGTGTCTCCTCGCCATTCTCCTCGACGCGTACCGTAGCCAGATACGTCGTCTCCCCTTTCTTCAGCCCGTTGCAAACTTGCATTGCAGACATGGCTCCAGTCTGCCCATTCTTCTTGATAGCCCTGATAAAGCAGGGGCTATCTGTAGCCACGAAGAAGACGCCTCCCAGATAAGGCGTGACAGACGCCTTCGCCTTCTTCAAAAACTCGACTCCCAAAATGACTTAGAAGTCGTCGAGAGGTACCACGAGGAAGCGTACCTTTCCCTGCCATTCACCCAACTGAACAATGCAGTTTGCCATACCTTCGATCTGCAGAGACTCGGAGTTGGCGAGCTTCACGCGGCACTGGCTCTTCTCCAAGGGAACTCCCAAGCTACCGAACTCTTTGTTGGAGATGAAGTTGTGTGTCTCTCCAGTATCAATCATGGCCGAAAGGGTCTTCTTGTGTACCACGACATCGAGGTACACCAACTCTGGATCCTCGCGCTCCACCTCCACTTTCGCCTCTTTGCTCGACTTCAGCGGACACAAGCGAACGTTGCGCTGCAACTTGAGGTTCGTCATGCGCGCCTCTTCGTCTGAGTTCTCCTCCATGGTCAAGGAGTTCAGCTTCTCCCGCTTCGGACACTCCCGCGCCCTATGTGGCCCATCACAAATGAAGCAGCCCTTCCCCTTGGGTTGCTGGGCCTTCTTGGAGGATTATGCACCCTACCTTGAAGTGTCGGACTTACCGAACTTCTTGAACTTTCCCTTGCTTTTCTCCTTGGGTTTGCTCTTGGTCTTCTCGGTTTCCTTCTTTTCCGTAGTGGGTTGGACTTTGTAGTCGACCAACGCATCCACAACAGCGATGACCGTCTGGAGGTCCTTCACCACTTGCCTCCTGAGCTCCGCCTGAGCCCAGTTTTGAAGACCCACCATGAAATTAAAGAGTTTGTCTTCTTCAGACATACCTTTGATATCCAGCAGCAGTGATGAGAACTGCTTCACGTACTCCCATACGATTCATGTCTGCTTCATCTTCGGAGCGCCTCCCTCGCTACCCAAGCAGTGTTGGTGGGTAGGAACTGCTCCTTCAGCTCCTTCACCAACTCATCCCAAGACGAGATATCTGGTCGTCCTTCGGATGCACGACTCCTCCACCATACCTTTGCGTGGTCGGATAAGTACATCACCGCCAAGGATACCTTCTCCGCCTCAGGAGTCTTGACAGCTTTGAAGTACACCTCCATGTCCCACAAGAAATTTTCCAAGTCTTTGGCACTCTGCGTACCTGAAAAGGACTTGGGCTCTGGGACCTTTGGCCTTCGAGACTCGCTGGATCCGCCCTCGTTCGCAATCGCCCTCTTGACGATGGAGAGTTCCCCATGCAGATCTTGCACCAGGGACTCGAGCTCCTCTAGCTTCTCCCCGAGTGCCTTCATCACGTCAACCGAGCGTTGGCTATCGCCAACGACATCTGAGACCGCGCCTGCATCATCCTCCAGACGAGCTAAGCGTTGGGCATGAGTACCCAGCCGAGACTGGATCTCCATCACGATTCCCTCCAAAGAAAATAAGACGATCTCCGGTGTTGGGTGCCATAACTCGCTTTGATACCAGTTGTCACAGGGGTAAATCTCAAACTCTAATTTTTGAGACTAACCTGTGCGGCGTTAGCTTCTCGCAAGCTAACCATCCTTCCCCGATGCGTGTAGACGTAAACCAGCATGCTAAGTAACCACGCCGCTAGAATACTCGAACACAAGCACTAGCACAAGGACACAAAGAGCTTTGGCACTAAACCCTCTTTGTTATTGCAAGAGACTCACTCTGAGTGTGATGATCTACAAATGAGCTCTACCCCTCCTTATATAGACAAGCCGGGGGTATGTGAAGGGACACCATTATTACATGTACAATGAATGCAAGGACTCTTAGTCTTATATGGAGACCCTTTGTCTTCCTAGATGACTCTTCGTGCGCTTGGCTCTTCATCTTCCGTGCAATCCCTTCGTCTTCTGCAACCGACGCCACGTCGCCCGCTCCGTCAGCATACCATGTCGTCTGCCTCATCAGCACGCCATGTCATCACGCCACGTCATCAGTGGGCCCCACGCTCCTACGTAGGATGTTGCAGCTCAAGCTCATCAAGTGTCGTCGAACACTTGTGTTGTGCCAAGGGGAACCCGCGGTCATGCAGTAAACCCCATTCTTAGCCGTCCGTAAGCTAAGGTGAAGTCCTCCAGAACTTCATAGTGTGGCCACCGAACCACACGGTCGTGCGATACCGCTATCGCACGGTATTACCGTATCACGGGAGTTGGGGGTGTTACAGTAGCTATCTTGCGACCAGTGGAAAAGAGACCATCTGAAACAATGGAAAAGAGACCATCTTCATCCATCTCTTTTCTTCATCTTATTGGAGACTCCGCCTCTCTCGATATAGGCATATGAATTTCTATATAATTGTCCTATATATGAATAAGAGGGAATCTGTATATAAACCAATGATTGAATTTGAAATGGATATATAGAAAAAAATAACATTTACGAGAGGACGGATTCTGACAGTTTGTTACATATGAGGATGTAGCTACAAACGCATGTATCAGTTCAAATAGTAAAGCTCTTAGTGGATATAAATATGCTTTCAGTGACAAATAACTTAAGAACGATGACAACAATTTGGAGAATGAGAACAACTCGTCAATGTATGAATGGGTTTCCAAGTGTTGATGAATTTTTTTAAATTATATAAGAACAACTCGTGGCGTGGCTTACCAACGAACGTGGGCACGTAACTGACAGAAAGCATGTCAGTGGGTGGCGATGCACTAGTGAGCAGGGAAGCTATGGTGAAATAGTAGAGAGGTGCAAGTGACGAAGAGCAATGGTGGGAGAGGACTATTGTTGATTAGTGTGACAAGAAGGGGGAGAAGGTCTGTGTGCAGGCAGTGGTACATCGCCAAGCAGTAGTTCACCGATACCCATGGGGCAGCAGAGGGACGACCTAAGAGGGGATGTGGAGGGGAGAGCACATGAGGAGGGATAGGTTTGTCGCACACAAGAGGGGGCCGTGATGTTTCATTGAGTAGGGGAGAGGGGAGGAGGGAGACAACATGAGTTATTGAGAAGCATGAATTAAATCTAACAGTTGTAGGGGATTGAATCGAACAGTTTTAAAGTAAGGAGGAGAGAAGTTGCCTCCTCTCGAGAGGAGGCTCCCTATTCCTATATATATATATATATATATATATATATATGAGGGGTGATCCTGTGTGAGACAATATTTGAGAGCATGAGAGCAGTCGATCTGGACCACTAGATTATGCTCTTCTCTCTCCTACTACAATCTACGAGAAGAGACATGCCATAATCTAGTGGTCCAAAATCAGTCCTCTCATGCTCTCACAGATTTTGGCTATCACAAGATCTCCTCTGTCTCTCTCTCTCTATATATCCTATGCAAAAAGAATTGACAATTAGTTGACTTTCATTTTTAACCATGCATTATCTTATCAGTGGAGGTCTTAAATTTTGGTACTACAAAATTGGTATATTGTCATTTTATTTTTAACAACACTTGTCGTCACATGTAGGGTTAAATGCATCTTATCTCTATAGGAGTCTAGAAAACCTTTTCTAAAGGGAGATGGATCCTCTACTGTAGTTGTTGCTGCAGCAGACTCTGTAGTAGTGGATGGAGCCACTCGATCTTGATCGAGCGGTTCACATGAAATCATACGATGCATGCCCACAAAAAGTGTGCTTTTTTTGAACCACTCGATCAAAATCGAACGGCTCCAGTAGCTACTACAGAGTCTGTTGCAGCAACGACTACAGTAGAGGATCCATTCTATTTCTAAAGTTGTATCGCTTGCAAATTAAGTGTAGAGATCTAAGCACAACTATGAGGTTCCCTAAGCCAGAATTTGAGCACATCTTATAACGTCAAACAGTCTTAGATCCACTAAGAGGTTGTTCACTAAAAGTGTCATTGTTGGTTTTGCCTCTACAAAGGTTTGAGAACCTCTGTCAAGCTTCCAAAGCGAGACGATCGTGTACAGAATTTATTTTTTCCCAATATCTCATGAGTGAGCTCTTGTCTTCCAGTTCAATAATGAACCTGTATGATCCCTTTGAGAGATCATATACTCATATGTCCATGTATGCACACCAGCGTGCCGGTGTATAGACCTTGATTAGGTCATCAACCTATTGGTATGCCAAATGTACATACTCAGACATATTGGTGCTCGTCTCTAGATATAAATATGCAAATAAAAGCAAATCGACTCGAACCTACAGATCTCGATCAGACATGATGATACATCAAGAATTAGTGAGATGAAGATCCTCACGAAGGTGGCATATTGATTAAGATTTGGTATCAATTCCGATCAAAATCAAAAAAATAGGAAGAACGGAGAAGGAAGATGAGAAATGGAAGAGAAGTAGCAGACAAGAGAGGAGAAAAAGAAGAATAGAATGAGGAAGGAAGAGATTATTAACCTGGAGATGAGGACTGTATTCTCCTTGGATGGAGCTGGGAGGAACTCCACTGGTGATAGCCTTGATGCGGTGACAGTGACGAGGAGGTTGGGCATGGCTACGGAGGTGGTCCTCTCAGCGGCGATCTTTAATATCACCGAACTTCAATCTCAACCTCACTCGACGGCGAGAATGCTTTCCTATCACTAGAGCTCATCAGAGTTTTGAGAGAAAGGGAAAAAATGGCGGATCGCATTGATGAGAGGGTTGTGTGTCCTTAAATAGAGGAAGGTGAAGGGGAAGGAGGCGACATCAAGGGTGGTTGAGCAAATGGCCCAACGTCCAGGCTGTTGGGTTGTTGGCTGGATGAAGGAGGAGGCGCAGGAGGAAGAAAGAGAAGGGGAAGAAGAGGCATCAGGGAAGAAGGAAGGAAGAGAGAGAAGGGAAAGGAAGAGAGAGAAAGAGGAGAGAAATAAAAATAAAATAATTAATTAATAATATTAATAAATTATTAATTAATAAAATAACTAAATATATTAATTAAGATATAATTAAATAGATAATTTCATAATTATTTAATGAGTTAATCAAACAAATATTTAAGTATATAATTAAATAATTATTTATATTAATAAATACTAAATAAATAAATAAATAAGTGAAGTAATAAATAAATACATTATTATTTATTTTAATTTAATAATAAATTATTAAGAAAGTATATAAAAATGATAATATAAATTAGGTTTTATCAGTTGTGCCCCTCCGAGATATTGCAATTTCAGTTATACCCCTCCCTTTTTGAGAATATCAGTTGTGCCCATCATTTTTCATTTGTACCCCTCTTTTACTTTAATTGTTAATAAGTTTAACTTAACCATGGTTTTATCAAATTATGGAGTAGTTAAGAGGGGTATATCAGGAAGAAAAGTCCATATCTCCTCCTTCCACCATCCTCCTTCTCCTCTGATCAGCCATTGAAGAAGCCGTTGTAGAGGTCTGCTCTTCAGGGTACCAAAGGTGGCCAACTCCGTCACCATGACATCACCACAAGTATCTGTACGCCATTGCCATTAGCCCACACCATGCAGAGAAGGACAGGGTGCGCGGGCGCATGAATGACGTCACCGATCGCCACAAGCTTCCACCCAGAGAGCTCCACGTTCATCTACGGGAGAGATACTCTCGTAGAGCCTCCCTTTCACTCATTTTCCCCTTGTTCATGTACTCGTACACAAGTAGCCTCCGAGATCCCTGTGCGCAGAAGCAACAGAGCTTCATGATGGTGACGTGGTGGATCTTGTCGATCACAGGGATTTCTATGCAGAATCCCTTCTTCCCTTGCAACGTGAGCTTCTTCACAACCATCGTGGTTCTATCCACAAGGACTCCTTTGTACACCGCACCAAACCCCCGACCCAATTTCATCTTTAACCCCTCCCCCCATCGTTGCCTCCATCTCCTCGTACGCGAACCGAGTATGCAACCCGGGGATCGAGATGTTGTCATCGTCTTCAATCTCCTCATCTCTCGGCCATGATCTCCCATTCGACTAACAGGCAAGGACGACAGAATTCTCGAGCCGACCCCGTTTCACTCGCTTCCAGCACAAGTAGATAAGCAATGGGACAAGGATGAGGAGAAGGGTAGCTAAGTGTACCATGACTTGGAGCAGAGCAGGGGACTTGGCCGTAGAAGACCCCTGGCGATGAGGAGGATAAGAACCGATGGCCAACACCTTGACATACCCAACCGGTAGAGTATACAAACCCATATAGGCATTTACACGTGTAGACGTTGCTGCTTCCACCATCGACGTAGAACCCCAATCCTTTGCTGATGAAGGGGAGCTTGAAATTCTTTTCCAGTGCGGTAAAGTCGCATGTCTTCTAGCACAACACAACGTCGGTTCAGGTGAGCGATGTGCTGTAATTCCCCTCGGAGAGGTCGATGTCCAAGACGGAGCTGGTGAGCTGGGTGCATGCCAATAGGCGCTGGCCGGAGACGAGGGTGTCGGCGGGGTGGTCGAAGCTCTGCTAGAGGGTGGCACTAGACGAACCGAGGAGGACGAGGTTACTGTCATCTCGAAGGTGGAATCGAAGGGGAGGAAGAGGAAGAGGACGAGTTTCTATGAATTTGACCTTTTCAGCTTTTATTTAATTTAATTCCCGATATGTCCCTAAACCTAACGTCCGTTTACGTTGGGAATAGACAACAACTAACCCAAGGGGAACAAGTGATAGAACGATAAGAAGTCGGGGGTAAAACTTATATTCCTAAAAAGGGAGGGGCATAACTAAAAATGCATTATCTCGGATGGGCACAACTGATAAAAAACCTAAATTAAGGTACATTGTACTTTATATACCAATACGGTCCCGAAACACACATTTTGTATATTAACTCGTATTTTAGCAAAATTAATATCATTTGGTAGATAATCAAACAAAATGAACTTTAAAACCGAGTTTTCCCAATTCGGAGTCCATATGGCCGAGTAATGAGGTCTGGAAAATTTAGGTAACGGCTTCATGGCTTAGGAGTTTATTGGCATTTTAACTTAAGTTATAGTTTTATATTGAAGAGTTTTAGAAAACAAAATAAGTTAAACAGAGTTACGGTTAATTAATTAGAAAATCAGAAAGTATTTACATATTGTACATATAAACAACGAGGCCCAAACGTCAAACTCACCCATTTTATTCTACTATTTTTTAATTTTTTTAGTAAATAGTATTTGTTATAAACAAAGTACAAAAGTGAGTTTGGTTGGTTTGGAGTTTTCTATAAATAGTTATGAACCTCAGAAGTCGGCTTTTACGATCTTTTCAGTTCATTATAATATTTTATTTTTATATTGAATAATTTTCTGATATTTTTTTATAAATTAATATATATTTTTATGAACACTTTTTCTGAAGAAAATGTTTTGTTTTGGAATTTTCTAAGTGATAAATAAATTAGATCAAATATTTATAAGGCGGAAAATGTGATTATATGTATTTTTTGTCTTGATTTTCTATTATTTTTATAGATTAGGATCCTTATCTCCCACTACTTATTTATTTTGTCAACCAAGTCAATATTGGCCGGGTCTCGAGGTTAGGATCTGTCTGTATATATTACATATCTACATCCTTCTTTTCTTTTATTTTCCATTTTTCTCTTTATTTTTTTATTTTGTATAAAATAAGTGTTAAATGCATAATGTTAATATTTACAATTAGAATGTTAATTAGTAGGAACTAGTGACTATTTACATGTATTTTACCAAAGATTTTACCCAAAATGAAAGAATAAAGACGGTGAATCATGGATTCATCAATATATACCACTAATTGGGTATTTTTATTTTGTATTTTACATTTATTATTTTATATATGTATTATATATATTTAATTTATTTTAATATACAATCAGATATTTTTATTGTATTTTTCTGAATTTATATGTCCACTTAATTAATTATGTGTCATAAATGATCTTTTAAATATATAATTTTACATTAATAAGAGTCAGCATCAATAGATCAATATAAAAGATCTTCATAATTTTTTATATAAAATATTATTATAAATGCTTCTTATACACCGTGAATTTGGATTTGGGAATGATGACTTTAAATACACTTTGACTTTAAAGATAATGACGTCCATATGCATGTTGGATTACAAATAGTATAAAAATGATTTTTGTGATAGATCTGTCATGTAGATATCTCTTCTTGTAATTTTCGATAAATGGTATGAACGATGCATTATTAAAATAATATAAAAATACCGAAGAAATTAAAATACCGCTCTAAAAAAATGGAGAAATATCGAAGGATAATTCGAGTCTCTTTGCTATAACTTTACAGTCCAATGCTAAATTTATACCAACAAAATTTACTCATTCCGAATTATCTTTGATTATGGAAATTTACAATATTAGATGTGGGTATACTTTATGTTGTTGTTAAGCATATCTACATGATTACACTGGCCCATTCTTTGCTTATATTTTCTGTTTCTCAATAAACCAATCAAGACAATCTACATGATTACACTGGCCCGTTCTTTGCTTATAATTTCTGTTTCTCAATTAACCAATCACACCGGTATTAACTTGTATGGAGATATTATATTCAAGTTGGCCAATTATTTGAAAGACGTCCTTATCATGTTAGTTTGTACATATCTTTCAGATTGAATGTGTAGTTTCCATAGTATGACCTACACTCATTATTGTCTGATCTAACGCTGCATTAATAAACCATTATTTGAATATGTCACCACAATGCAAAATCTCCAATTTTATTGAAAAAATAGATAGTTTAAATACATGCATGTCTCTGTATGCAATTGAATATGACACATAATGTGATGGACAAACAGTAACTCTTGTAACTCTTGTAATGCACTTGATGGTAATTTTGTAATTTTCTATTATCGCATTCTTTTAGGCCTTTAAGTCGAACCTGTCACTTTAGATGCGCATTTTCATTTATGTCCTTTTTCATGATTTAACGAAAGTTTTTTTGGCTTGCCTATTTGTTGAAATTTGTAATTTGCATTAGCATCAACACGGAGAAGTAGGGATGAAAACGAATGTGGATATATTTGTATACGATGCGTTATCGTATTCGTTTTATACACATTTTGACATTCGTATTCGTATTCATTTTAAAATGGATGCGGATATGGATACCACTTTGACATTCGCTAATATTCGCATTCGTGCGCGGATATTTATTTTCGTACATAACTATAGTAATAGATTTATTTATAATTATGCGTAACAATATTTTATGATTGGATTCACCATTATTTATATAATTGTTATTAAATTACTATATATGCTGTATCTATTTTAAATACGTATAATACAACACCCGTTGTACTACAGCAGGGGACCTGTCTGCGATCTCCTATAATCATCAAGTGGCCACAGTGGACAAGGACGTGCCACTTGCTTGTGGTAACGATTTAGACTCATAGGAGCATCTCAATAAATATCTTGGCTATAAATACAGACCTAATTAACCTTCCAACATTCATATCAACAGCAGCACTAATTAATCTCAAATCAATGGCTTCGAGGATCTCCCTCCCTTCTGCTATTGCCACAAAGTCTCTTACACCCACTAGTCGTGGCCCTCGTGGGCAACCTATGGTAGCTTCTTGGGCTAAAGGCATGCGGACCGTGGAGTGGAGAAGGGCCCATAAGACCCTCCTCCTCACCCCACAAGTGACAAAGGTGACCATGCCCTTCCGCTTCCCCGACGACGGAGAGGAGGAAGCCGACGGAATCTCCGTGCTCACGAAAACTAGAAGTGATTACAATGACATTGTGATGGTTGACACCCCGAAAAGCAGGGTCCTTCTCCTTGATTCCTCCCGTGAGTATTATACATAAATTGAAAAACGATTTTTCTCATGGCACCATAGTGTATATCCAAAAACACCAACTGATACATTAGATACCCTAAGCTGTAAAAACCAGTGTTTGAACCTATAATTATGCTTTACTCTGACGGTTTCTTTGTGAAACTTATATTTTGGGTTTTGGTGCATTACTCGTGTCCTTTCTCTTGCACGCAGGCGACGTCTCCAGCATCATCACCAAGGATGGCGAGTTGACCGGCTCTTATTGGGTATATACGTGCAATTTCGGCATCCAAACATTACAGAAATCACCAAGCCCTGCATAAAATCATTGACAATATGTGGAAGAATATGCCTTCAAATAAAGACATCTGAATAAACTGCTATATCCATATTACTAAAGAATTACGATCGAGAATCATCCATGCTTATGCAATGAATGACAGTGCTGGAATGAGCAATTTGCAAATAAGAATCCGCAGATAAAAATTAAGAAGAAATATAGGATATGTTGTGAATTGGTAACTTTTTTTGGTTGGCTAACCTATATAATAATGTATGCTTCAGGATGAGTTTGCTACTCTACCAGCCGTGATACCACAAGGCCCCATAGCCATCTTGGGATTGGTAATTAAGAAGTTGCAATTGTGCATTTTCTCATTTCATTCCTTAAAAAAGTGGTCAGCTCTTGTTAAAAGCTAAGAGATTAAGAAGAAAAACTGATTCCCGCAGGGTGCTGGGACAGCTGCTCGGATTATGCTTAATATGTGGCCGTCGTTGCATCTCGAAGGCTGGGAGATTGATGAGATCGTAAGAACCCCTCTCTCTCTCTCCCCCCTCTCTCTCTCTCCTATGAAAGGTCTTCAAACTGATCATCGAAAAATTATTTTTATTACTAGGTGAAACTATCATCCATATTATTTTTAATTTTACCTGGATTCTATAATGTCATAGCCAGACATATCTTATATATGACGAAATTCGGCGTCTCCAAAAATCATAAATGTCGAATTCCGGTGATATATCTACTGATCATTTACTTATATTAGATGAAATTGTTTATCAACAGCTGGTAGAAAAGTCCAGGGAGCACTTTGGTCTCTCCGAGTTGGAGAAGCCTACAGACTCCGGTGGATTTCTTTCCGTCCACATCGGTGATGCTCTTTCTCCTTCAGCAGGCACGGAGGGCAAGTTTGCTGGTGAGATTCGGGCCATTTCACTTTCTATGGATAGGAAGATTCAAACCTTGATTCCAATCGAGGTTCTAATTTTTTGTATTAAGGTGGTTGAATAAAAATTGACCCGATCAATCTCCCATAGCTTACATAATTAACAAAGAAAATAATTTGATTTTTTGAGAGGTCGATTACTCTTTCCTAGGAGAACTTCTACTAAACATTTCTTCAGAGTTTGTTCAGTTTGATCTCGCACATTAATATATGTGTTACTGTATGCTCAAATATATGTCCAGGCATCATTGTGGATCTATTTGTTGGTGGGGAGGTATTGCATCAACTGAGCAAGGTACGTTGATTGATGCGATCGATCCGTTACTTGGTGGAAATAAGATGCATATGTCATTTTAATTTCACCCGTTCACGTCATCGTTTTTCTATCAAGACGTCCTTGACTGATTTAGTTACGGCATTTTGATGTCGAAGGTGGATACATGGTTGAAGATCCAAGAGAGGTTGATGCCTGGTGGTCGCATACAAGTGAACTGCGGAGGGTTCCACTTCAAACTCGAGGATGGTTCGACCAATCGGATGGTCTTGACAGACGGTTCGTGGGTGCCGAATTCGACAATCAAGGCTTTATGTGAGGCCTTCCCAGGACAGGTGCTAAATGCCTCACAGTTCATCACAAGTGCATCTGCTTAATTATATGTCAAAAATAAGATATATAACTTGTAACCTGTGCTACTAAGTGATCATATATGTAGGAGGCCTCACTTTGATGGTTTTGAGATGCAGCTTTGGTGGAAGAGACTGGAAGAGAAGGAAGGCCACAACTACCTGGCTCTCACCGGCCCCGCACCGGATCTCGGATGGTGGTCAGCCGCTGTGCCTGCTCAACTAAGTTCCCACGTGAAGCAGTGGAAGCCCTGTGAAATAGCCAAGCACGAGCCATGTCTCGCTTAGGCTTTTAAGTGGTTATTTCATTATGTATCTGATGAACTATCCTGGATGCCCTACGTACGTTGCAGTCCTCAAGTCTAAATAAATAAGGATACATGATGCTATCATTGTACCTCTCTTTTAATTTACTACTCTGTAAGAATATGTTTTGCTCCTGTTTTGTTTTCCTCCGCCTCAATGCGTTTGCATTTGTTCACAGAGGAACTTTTTTCCCTACTGTTGAGTTTCGACATGTTGTTGACTTGCATCCAGAAGATCCATCTCCTCAAGTTGAAGTTGACCCGACGAAAAATTTAGTCAGAAAATGTTGCCTCATCCTAAGCCCAACCAAACGAATATGGGTTTTCTATTACTTTTAGAATTAAAAAATTTTGTTTTCATTTATTATCAACCATTCTTCAGAACATGTTTTGTTTGCTCATCCTTCTCAAATTCAAACTCCTTTCTTCAGGTTTGGGACATGTATATATCCAAATCCATACCAATTTATAAAATCAATATCCAAACCCACCCAATTAGCAAAGAGATTTTTACACCCATGACCATGCATGGTTTTGTATTTATGCACTTTCCCTTCGTAATCACGAATTACTTGTGAAACCTTGAATACATACTGAAAAACACAACTGACCTGATCATAGTTCTAAAGGAAGAAACTATCGTCGCTGTATCGGTCAGACGAGATTCACAGAAAATTTATTTTTTTATTTACACTCCTAAACTATGTGTGTATAGTGATAGTACGAGAGTGTCGAACTCAGGAAGGAAAACGATGGAAAACTGAGGTAAAATAATTGGAAATCTAAGGTACAAGGGTTTCCTAATTTTTAGTTGATTTTTATGTGTATTTTTTTATTTTTTATTGGATTTTATTAATTTATATTATTTTTATAGTTTTAATAAACCTATGTAAAAATATTGGTATAAGTTCTGTATTTTTATATTTGCTTTTATATTTCGAGGTTTTTATGTGTTTTAAGTATTTTTTAATTTTTATGTAATTTTAGAAAATATATGTAATTTTTATTTTGTTTTTAAAGTTAAAAACTATTTTTTTTTATTGAAAACTAGGATTTATTTTTTTAAAATAGAAAACAGTAATAAAATATTTTCATTTTATTTTATCAAAAAATAGAGGAAAATACCATCAAAATGAGTTAATATACCTATTTTCATGATTTTTCTAGAATTAGTTATGATTTTTTGAAGTTTTTGTGTAATTTGTATTTTTATTGGTTTTTATCATTTCATTTTTTTGATATATCATGTAAAATATACTAAAGTAATTTTTGTAGAATTTTTAGAAGTATTTTTATGTTTTTATATATTTTGAAGTTTGTTAGATTTTTTGTATTAATAAATGATTTAGTAAAAATAGAAAATATTTTTTATTTTCAAATATTATTTAATATATATACAGTATATAATGGGTATTACTACGTATTTTTATTATATTTTTATCAATAACGTATTATTAATTACATATATAATATGTATATTGGTTATACATAGTAATAGGGATATTTAAGTAATATATCTGGAAGAATGGGGTGCATGCATAAATGTTGAAACCCGCGAAGGCTTTCATGAATGAATCATAGGAGTCACGTGCTTGGGAACATGGCTGGACTTGTTCAGGACGTGATTGTAATAACAGAATTGCATGGGGGCTTCTTCGCAAAATTCACAGGCTGCCACGTGATCAGCCACACGCAGAAGGTCATGTTCCAAAATACGAAAAGTCTAGAAGCCTAATGTCAAATTCCAAAAATATCTGTCCTCCTCACGTGTCGTGCACTTGAGGCATCTTCAGCAGTGCGATAGTGAACTTAATGCCAGTTCGACGCATGGCTAATCCTGGATCGCTCGATCAGGGTGGATCGATGACCTAGAGAAATCTGGTGAAACTGCTTCGGCTCAACTCTTATCTGATGGGAGTTGTAAAATATGGGGAGAATCGTATTCTACCCCAAGTATTCTGGACGTGTGCTGTAGATTAGGGAGGTGAGTAGCTTTAGGCTCCATTTGGTTGCAGGGTTGGGCAGGGTTGGGTTGGCCCAACCCGGGGTACCCCTCCTTCCAACCCTCCCTATCCTCCTCACAGTTTACTAGTCACAAGGGTACCCCAATCCAACCCAACCCTGCCCAACCCTGCAACATGTTTGTGTTCAAATAAGGCTGTTGTTTGTGTACTGTAGATGCTGCTATTGCGGGATCGTCTCAGTTTCAATTCAGTTTTAATTTACTACTGTCTAAGATGTTGTTTTGCTCCTGTTTTCTTTGCCTCCACCTCAAAGCATTTTCATTTGTTCACAGAGGAACTTTCTCTTCCTACTGTTGAGCTTCGAACATGTTGTTGATTTGCATCCAGAAGATCCATCTCCTGAAGTTCAAGTTAGCCCAACGATAGTCAGAAAATGTTGCCTCATCCTAAGCCCAACCCAACGAATATAGGTGTTCTATTACTTCCAAAATTAAAAATTTTTGATTTCCCTTTATTCCGAACCTTTCTTCAGAACATGTTTTGTCTGCTCATCCTTCTCAAATTCGAACTCCTTTCATCAAATTTGGGACATGTATATCTCCAAATCCATACCAATTTATACAATCACTATACAAACCCACCCATTTATTAAAGAGATTTTTACACCCATAAACATGTATTATTTTGTATTTATGTGCTTACCCTTCGTAATCATGAATTACATGGGAAAGTTTGAATACTTACACGATTTTACATCATGAACCCTCCATTAGTTTACTTCACTAACTCAACCTTCTCATTGGGTTAATCTTTCCAAACTAAATGTTATGATGAATTTAAATTTATTTTTATTTCCTTTTGTTTACTGCAATCCTCCTCAATCTTCATCCTCTCCAAAACTCCCTCCTCTCAAGACCCTTGCCAAAGACTCCCTGTGTTTTTGTTTGGGTGGGTCTCTAGGTGATGGCGGGGATCTACATCTAGAGGACAGTGGTGGGGAAGGCAAGCTTGAAGGGGGAGGTGGCCAGTTGCAAACTTGTCCTCTTACTATTGAGGTTCCTATTTTCTTGATCAAAGATGTAGGACTATCCTGTGGCCCCGCAAGGTAGGAAATGGGAGGGGTCGATAGATGAATCTCCATTTCATCACCTTTATTCTTCCATTTTAGCCTTAAATATCTAGTTAAATGCATGTAAACACTATTAGTTTGTACAAAATAACACTCAATAATTTACTGCTAAATGTTGTTTAACTATAGATATCTAATTCCAAAATAAAAGAGTAAAGGAAAGAAAAGAAAAGAAATGAAGTGTCAAAGACACCGAATTATACTAGACCCCGGGACCCGGTCAAAATTGACTTGGTTGACAAGGAATAAAGTAGGGGTAGATAGATGATGAATCCATGATTCCCACTCTTTATTGTTTTATTTTAGCTCTTCTTTTTGGAAAAATACTATGTAAATACCTGTAAATACAATGACTTATCTTTATGCATGCCCTTATTAATAATGCATAATTAGCATCTATTTTACAAAAATAAAAGAATAAAGGAGAAAGAAAAAAGGATGATGCCTTTATAATAAATATAGAGTGACCCCAACCCCAAGAGAAGGTCAAGTCTTGACCGGATCACAAAAGAAAATAAGTAGAGAGAGATAGGGTCTACTATATATTGTACATATCACCTACACATGTACATATTATTTATTTTTTATTCTTGACAAAATAAAATTATTTTATACCTTTACACCCTTGCATATAGCTTTAGAAAAAATATAAAAATAAAATAAAAATCATTAAAATAAAATAAAAATAAAAATAAAAATAAAATCATCTAATCTTCGTATAAAATACACTTGTATATACTAAACTCACTATTTATTTGACACCCTTAGATAATTTGTAAAAATATAATAAAAATAAATTTGTAATCCTAAAATTATGATGTAATCAAATAAAATTTAAAATAAAATTATTTTTGTAAAAATAATAACAAAAAAATACTTGTACATAATACATATGTATATTATACCTGTATATAAAACTACATACCATATACATAGTATTTTATTTTCATAAAAATAATTAAAAACAAAAAAAAATAGTTTATAAAATAATAAACATTTTTTTCTTTTATCTACTTTTTCATTTAAATTCATTTACTATTTTTTATTATATTTTCTTTGAATTTTGTACATCCTATTTTCTGATTGAACCAGCTGAATTGTTGACCCCGGTCAACGTCCCCTTCCAGACTGGGTCGGGTTTCTTCTCACTAAAGCCTTTTCTTCGTGTTTTCATGCCCGAACCCAACCACCTTTTCTCTAGGGTTTTGCTTGCAGCTCCGACTTCCATGGTCCTCGTGGATCCCTAGACACAGCCGGATTTGCCTAGGGTTCCGTGATACGCTTAGATCCTTTGGGACCCTCGTGCAGCCTATAAATAATCTCCTCCCACGTTTCAGTGCGGCAGCTCGTCCCTCGTACCGCCACCGACCCTGAGCCACCTTCCTCGTAGTGAGAGCTATTGGAGGAGTACCTTAGGACCATCCAGAGGTGCCGGGGAGACTCATAGCTCACGACGTGGCCGGAGCTCCATTACGAGAAGCCTCCCAGCCAGCCATAGCTCGGTTGAGGCCAAGACCTCGACGCTCACCTTCGGCTGAAGCTCTGGAAACCATCTGGACCTTCAGCTATCTATCCTTCTTTCCACATGTACGATCTCAATTCCACTTCCCATTTCGTTCCGCCGCCGTCACCTCTGCTCCGACCTGTTGTCAGAGCCCCGTCGCCCCCCCTTCATCCGCATTAATCGAACCATCGACACTCACCACACCGTCCGACACAGCCTTTCCCCTTGAATCCTGTTCATCAGAGCAGGATCAAGTTGGGTCTCCATCCCCCGCGTTCGTCGGAGACCCAAAACCCAAGTCCCTGTCGCTTCACTTGTTTGTTTGCTCAAATATCCCTCGTCGAAGCTTCGCCCCAAGCTTAGTATACTTTGCAGGCATTAACGTACATCTGGACCTCCATTTCGACTTCAAGTTGCTCAGGTGGAGCAACTCCAGGCGAGTAGCCACCACCACACTCATTTGGCCATCATCGCCTCCATCGAAGCCCCTCATTCGACGTGGACCACTTCCACATTACTGCTTGAGTGCTCAGATCTTTCATCGGAGCATCGGATCCCCTCTGATGCTTGGTTGAACGTCGTTGGAGGCGAGTTCTTGCAGACCTTCTCTCGCCCGTTGGATGAGACCCGCCTCTGCCAGATAGCATCACAGTCGCCCGACCGTGCAACCTTTTGGCCATTGGATAAGAGCATCTGACACATCTGCCCCGCATGTTCCAGACATTCCCTATACCATTAGATCCTACAGTTTGATCAGATTCGTCCGCCTGCGTCAGCTCCAGCGTGTGCCACATGCCCTTATCCTAGGTTATTTTTCACTTTTAGCCCTGCACGTTGTTGTTTTTAAATTTAGTCCATTAAATAAAATATGTAGTTAAGTACATTTACAGTTTGGGCCACATAGTTTGTGGTATTTGGATTTTAGTCCTTCCGAATCTGTCATGTGTGCCCCCACGTGTTCTTTGGGGTTAGTTGCATTTTGTATCATGAAATTTTATGCTGTTATGTTTTGAATGTTAAGTTTTTAAGTTTGTAATTATGCCCATTTGAACCTGGATCACTTGTAGTGCACGTTTTGGATGGATTATTTGCATATTCACCCATGGACTTTTGTTGTGTGATCATTTGAGCCAGGAACTTAATTAAAATGCGAATTGGTCCATGTAAACTATGATTAATTACATGCTTTGTATTGGATTTAATAAATATTAAATCAACCTTAAAGATTACATAAAATTTACCATTGGCTCCTATTAACTTGTAATATTTTATATAATTTTGGTGGGTTGATTTATTAACATTTTCTATTTTTGAAAATTCAAAAACCTTTAAAACATCCTTGTTTACCTTATACAAATTCTAGAAATTTGAAAAATGTTTTAAAAATTCCATAAAAAATATTGTGTGTGCTTTTTAGTGTGCTTTAATTGCTATATTAATTTCGTTTAAAAATTTGCTATAAAAACC
This sequence comes from Ottelia alismoides, assembly GCA_037367405.1. NCBI lineage: Eukaryota > Viridiplantae > Streptophyta > Magnoliopsida > Alismatales > Hydrocharitaceae > Ottelia > Ottelia alismoides. The sequence continues at coordinate 26,594 of JAZKJV010001294.1, forward strand.
CTAAAAACTACAAAACAACAAAAATCTTATAAAATTCATATAAAATTAAAGAAAATTCCAAAAATTCCATTTTCAGTTTCTATCTATAGCTTTTTATCTCTTTTTTTATTTTTAATTGCTAGTCCGGACCTTAGGGCACTTTAAATATTTTTAATTTGCAATTTGGTCCTGATTGTGCACTGTTTTGAACTTTGGGCCTTATTTGATTTTTATAAAATCACAAAAATACTTTAAACCCCACAAAATCCAAAAATATTTTTAGTCTAATTTTCTGTTTATTTTTTGTTATTTAGAAAAATCCAAAAAGATCATTGCGTTCGTTTTCTTTTATTCTTGTGCTTGTTTGCCTTCTCTTAAAAAAATTAAAAATTTTGCAAAAAATAAAAACCACTAAAAAATATTTTATTTTATTTGAAACTTGACTACTTCGTACTTTTCTTGTGCTCCTTGTGTTCGACCCTAGTGGCTATACCAGGTAAATAAAAATAGTGAATCACTTACATGTTCTGATTGTTTGATTTTTTAAGTGGTTTTATTTTCTTGTTGGGTGATCGGATTGATTGAGGACAACAACACTTCACATAATATCCACCTTAGTCGATCTAGATTTTACGCTCATCAGAATGGCAGCGTTGCAGGGGAGCACAACTTAGTAGTTTTATTTCACTTTTGTCCATTTTTGTATCTGTTTGATATAACTGTCTTCTGACATCTTTTTGTTTCACTTTTTATGCAAGGAACTGCCCGAGGGACACTTCGGCTTTCTATTGGAGGTGCCCACATCCGAGGACGAGGAAAAGAGAGAGAGTAGTTACTTTAGATAGCGTAGTTTTATTTCTGCAAAACATTTTTATTATTTTACTAGTTTTAGACTTTGGACACTCTCCTTGGACACTTAGACTTTGGGGTATGTTTCGCCGAGTACCGGTGTACTCGGGGGACCTCACCGCAGTTTTTTGTGGTTTTATTTTTATCGCATTTTATTTCATTTTGATTCTATAGGTTTTAGCCCCTAGACTTAGGATTTTCTATTTATCGTGACGTAATTAGCTAAGATCCCCACACCTAATTGCTTATCTGTGCCTATAGATCCTATTTGGACTTAGATAAAATAAATTTAAAAAAGTTAACATATTGGGATTAGAGACCACGTGCCGAGAGATGCTGTATACAGTGCTGACAGGACACATTGTGGTGGGCACCGATCGACATCAAAGACCGGACTTCTGTCTCTCTTCCTGATTGATAACTACTTGTTCTTCACGATTAATAGAAGTTGGTCGTCTAAGGTTGATTTCCTCGTGCATCATATAGATAGTTTATTTTCTGCCTTTTATTTTATGCGCGAATCACCCTGCATGTAGAGTGCTGGAGTCAGGTACACATTTCTATCTCTGCATGCATCATTGTGTTTGATCACACATCGGCTTTTTCAACTTCCTCCCCTTATTTTATTCTAGAAAATACCTAAAAAAGAGATAACCAAATAAAATTGGGATTGCTAATGCAAACTTGACCCTAAAATACACCTCACCAAAAATTCTTGTTTTGGGGGAGTCACCCCCTCATTGGTTGTTTTATCTACAATGAGAGAGTGACCTACACACTAGGTAGAGCCACGCCCGATCTTTCTTCATACTACTGGTCTTGTGGTTAGTTGTTTTACTATGAGGATTTCACCGGGTAGACGGTAATCGGTCTAGGACTTCCTTAGCAGATTGGGTAGTCAGTAAACGGTCTGCATCCATACTGGCTGAGAAAAACTAGCTATGAGATTGGGCCAGTCTCCTGTGAGTATTATGCTCCTAGCAGTTTGCTTAATCTCTCTGATAGATTGACTTGTCACCTTAATAAAAATATCTTTCATGGTCATCAGCTCGAGTGTTGAATAGGTGAAAAGGGGGTTTGACTTATCATCTTGTTTGCATTCCAAATCCAATCCTTATAAATCCCTACATCACGAGGACGGGAAGGAAGTCCCTTAGGCTGCCTTTGATAGCACCGCTTTCGAGCACTCCTCTTAATTCATCTAGGGCAGATTTAGAGAGCCCAGACCCGCTCTCTGAACCTGAGTTCCCAACCACCCTGTTCCCCCTTGACCACCCTTCTACCAGTACTGAGGTGCCAGAGCAGAGATCAACATAGTTATTTGTTCACTTGACGACACCTGAGTTGGTGTCTTTTGCCATTGCAGAGATCCAAGAGATGGACAATAGTGAGGGATGCATCGATGAGAAACCACAGGGATCAGCGTATGTGCTTGACCAGGCCACCATTAATAACACACGATTAGCCTCCTTGGAGACCATGCAACGACATATCAGGGACCATGGAGCATTTATGGCTGAGGTACGACAAGAGCTGACGCATATGTGAAATGATAGAGTAGAGCCGCAGAGATCAGCCGGTGGAGAGATACCAACAGCTGGAGGAGGAGACGGACGCCCGGATGACTGGCAAGAGCCAGCCAGACCACCACGAACTATGAGGCAGTTTCACAACCTTGGTGAAACCCTCACCCACTGTTGGATTCAGCTTCTAGAGATCCTGGGCGACTTTGAGCTTCGCCCCCAGACCATCCAGTTACTACCCAAGTTCCATGGGCTAGCCACCGAGGAGCTGCTCCTCCATTTATAGGAGTTCGAGATAATCTCAGCATGGTCCACCATATATTCATGGACGAGGATACTATCAAGATGATCGCCTTCCCATTCTCCTTAGTTGACAGAGCAGCCTACTGGCTCAAGCATTTTATGAGGTATGTCACTACCTAGGAGCAGCTCTGGACCGAGTACTTGAACAAGTACTATCCACTCGACCGGACCAATACAGCGTGAGCTATGATCAACAATTTTACAATGATCCCAAACGAGCAGTTCTATGAGGCTTGGGATCAATTCAGAGAGCTCATTGATCGGTGTCCACATCATGAGATATCTAAGCCCAACCTTGTGCAGAGCTTCTTTTGTGGGATGACACCGGAGCTACAAGAGCTAGTGAACGCCTCATGTGGGGGGTCCTATTTTGCCAAGGAAGAGGACCAGGTGTGAGCCATCTATGAGGAGATGGTAGAAAATTTTATGGTAATATCCCATACTAGGGTCCACACTTAAGGGAAGCCCCTGCCACAGGCGATCTCATATCAGAGGATTGCACGCGTCGATGCTGGTCCTTCTACTTCATCAGCAGCAACACAGACCGAGTCCTCAGCCGTTGACATGGGCATTCATCAGCGAGAATCTGGACCGCATTGAGATTATAGAGAAGAAGCTGTGCCAGGGCTTGAACCAGATTGATCAGGTGTCATAGACACTGGGTGACCTGAAGACTTAGATCATGTGTCTCCATGAGGCAAAGATGGCTTCTCAGCCCCGTCTCAGGTCACGGGTTGATCCCATCACAGCTCCACCCAACCATCTGCCACGTTCAGACAGGTCCCCCACATTCAGGCAGATCCAGTCCAGCAGCTGCATCACTACCTACAACCACCACCATCTCAGGACACTAAGATAGTGGTCTACCAGCCGGATCAGCCCCTGCCAGTTCTTCCCCCTCCACCCCTTGAGCAGGAGCCATTGATGGAAGTCAACGGGATTTGGTGTGACCGGTACCAACAACAACCCGGGATCCGTCATGATCACCTGGGTTTTCGATGGACTACTGGAGGCACCTTGTCCCAACAACAACCTCCATCTCAGGCAGGGCAGACCAGCCAACATCAACAACCCCATCACTCCCAGTAGTATCAACAACATGGTCCTCGTCCCTATCATCAGGGACAATAGTAGAGGCAGCCGTAGTAGCCTCAGTAGTATTCCCATCCCCCCTCACTACCAGCAACAGGAACATTCTCAGCCTCATTTCTAGCGAGGTAACCCATCTGGTTCTCATGCACCTGTGTATGAGAACCCAACCCTTGACGACCTTGCCCACCTACATTTTGACTAGCATGCATCCTTCCGACGAGAGAGGGACGAGTTCCGGCAAGAGATGAGAGAGATCATCAAGGACAAGGCCGCCATACCAGCTCCGAATGAACCTAACCATAACAATTTGAAGAGGAAATCTGAGTAGGTATTGTTTACTGTGACTACAACTAATAGTGATACTTTGGGTGATATTTCTTCCTATGTATTTGATGTTGATTTTCTGACACTTAGGAGTGGTAGGATGCCAGCCGACGGTGCCTCATTTGAGCAATAACCACTTGGTGATTTTGGAGCACTAGACGAGGATGGTAGCGGTGCTGATGCTGCTCACGATGATGACGACGGTGGTGCTGAAGCCACCTAGGATGTTGATCCAACCGATTGTAATGAATCCATCATGATTCCAGTAGCAGACAATGGTGCTGATGCCACCAGTATTCCAGATGATTGGCCAGGGTATGGTGCTGATGCTGCAAAGACAGATGATGTGGGTGGTATTAATGCCACCAATTTTCCTTCAATTGTGTTACCTCAGTTTGTATCTCAAGACAGAAAAATACAAAAAAATGGAAAAATAGAAAAGAACAAAAATATGAATAAAGGAAAGGTTTCTGTATTCCCTGTGAGTCCATCCGTGTTGCATGATGATCTTGGGGTAGATTCTAGTTTACCACATGTACATGAGCCTATTCCTAACCCTCATCTCTCTGGGGAGGGTCCCTCCATCCCCTTCCCTCAAGCACTCCACTTAGGGAAGGGGAATAAAATAAAAAACTCTAAAATAAACACCAGCTAGGGTTCAACGAGTAGATGATTGATCGATTCCAAATACACCTGACTCTACAAGAGGCACTAGAGCACATCCCCCGCTTTCAGAAGAACACGAGAGAGAAGACCACCATCCATAGCAAGAGGAGGAATCGCAATGCAGAGATCCATGTGCTTACTCGTGGCACTTGCTTCGCCATTCAGAACCGATTGCCAGCCAAGATACCTGATGCAGGATCTCCATATGTCAGATGTCACATCCATGAGAAGTGGTTCGATCGTACCCTATTAGATAGTGGCTCTTCTATTAACCTTCTTCTGGCAGCCTTACTTGATCGATTCGAGTTTGGTCCTCTTCGGCAGAGCAGGACATTCCTTCAGTTTGATTATAGATCTATCAAGAGGTCGAAGGGGTTATTGAAGGATGTGGTCATTACAATTTAGGGCCTGAAATTCCCCGTGTACTTCGTTGTATTGGACATGAAAATCCCTGAGTCCGTGACAGATACCCCATTCATACTAGGACACCCATTCTTGACCACAACCAAGGCAGTATCCGACCATGATATTGGGAAGGTATACTTTCACGTCGACGGCGAAAGTTTACAAATAGAGATGATCGAAGAGACCAGAGTGAGACATTAATCCTCCTCAGAGCAGTCGAGCAATTCAGAGTAGATGACATATTTAGAGAGAGACGTATACCAGGAGTGCGACTTTGTGATTACAGATGATGAGGCATTTTGGTCATACCCCGTATCACAAGCTCTTGTCACACCTTCAGAAACTGTAGACTTATATATTGTGGCAGATGAGAGTTCGGAGAGCACACTCGTGGCACCGAACTCATTTGAGGCTGATGATCATGATTATGATATCCATGTAGAGTATATTTCATGTTCTTCTTATTCAGGCCCCTCAGATTCAAGCATTGATTGAGTTGACTTTGTTGATTATTTACCATGTCTAATTCCTTCAGAGCCGACAGCTATGGTGGAGAGTGAGCCAGCACAGATTAGAGATACTCAAGGAAGAGAGAGTTGTCAAAATGTGTAGGAGATGGTGGTGGAAATGATTGGTGAAGGTCAAAGTCCGAATCCTGAAATAGTGGGTTGGTCGGATATGTACGAAAATCAGGATCAAAGTCCTCCTGGAAAAAGAGAGGTGGACCAACTGGAGTGAAGGAAGAATCCACACAAGTCTGAACAAAATACGCTCCAATCAGCCATCTCGAAACAAGAGAAAATGATTAGGAGAGCATGAAGGTCAAATCAATAGAAGTGAGAAAAAAGGCGCAAATGCGGAGAGGTGATCTAGAAATGCACGCAAACAATCACAAGCAAACATACACAAAACAAAACCCTCGATTCACCTACTCAACTCGGTGAAGATCACAAATGCGGTCTTTTTATCTTGTCTTTTTTTAGAGTTAGGCGAGAAGTCCAAAAATTGCGCAAACACTTAGGAGGCTGAATAGGATTTGGGCACTAGTCCTTAGGGTGTGAGCGAGCAATGTAAAACGAAGACAATGAGGGGATTACTCTCCCCAAGACAAAATTTTTCTTTTTGGTTGATTTTAGGGTCAAGTAATATTAGCAGTTCCAATTTTATTGTTATCACTTTTGTTCGGATTTTTAATGAGAAAATGCATGAGCCTAACGAGGGATCAGTTCCTTTAAGCACCTAGGTGATCAAAATTAGAGGTAGAGGAGTCGAAAAGCAATGCAAGCGGAAAACAATGATGAATGCTAAAGCGTAAATGCTGACCTTGCCTGCAGCAATCTACATGCAAGGATGCTCAGCAGAATTGAAACCTAAACTATATGCAAATGCAACCGATGAAATCGCCCTAGGATGAGAAGATGCTATTAGCGTGAAGCACAATTTTCAAAATTTAACTAAGTCCAAATGAGACTATAGGTGCATGCAATGGTGATTAGTGTGTTTGGACCTAATACTATCGCCAAGTAGATCCTAAATCTAAGGGCTCAATCACACAAATAAAGAAAACAAAACCGAAAAATAAAGGAAAAAAGGTGATGAAAACCGCAAAAATGCTGACGAGGCCCCCAAGGGAACACTCCCTCGGGCACTGGACCTCGTGAAGTGTGGTAGAGTCCTGAGAGTCTTGTTTAAGTTATTACAAGTTCAAATGTCTCTCTCTCACTTCAAATTACAAAAAATAAATACAAGAAAATAAACAGGAGCCCGGTCTTCAAAAATCAATCTACGTCTCCTTCGGTTCTAGGATGGTAATGACGCCGACTTCATGTGGGTGCGTAGGCACCTAGGGTAGAGCACCTCCCTCAATCCGAGGTACCTTGCACGAAATCAACAAGAGAGGAGGTTAGACAACTCAACAAGATGTATCAAATAAAAATAAATAAATAAAGCACAAACATGGACAAATAAATCACAAGCACAAATAATCCCAATCTAAGCGTTGTTGCTCCCCGACAACGATGCCATTTGTTGAACGCAAAAATCGGGAGGTCGTGTTGACTCACAAGGTGAATCAACAGTTGTTGAATTGACCTCGCACGAAATCTGAATTCAAACAACAATTAACCCACAACAGGGATCAAACAATGAAAAGCGGTGCTGAGTTAAAATTTATTATAACACTACAAAATATGTGTATAGTGCAAGTAGTGTAGAGATCGAACACAAGGAGCAAACAGGTAGATCAGGGCAAATGAATGCTCAAAAGTGATTGTGATGATTTTGTCTATGTGTGCTATTTTTTGTGGGTTTTTTATTTTATAGTATTTTTATTTCATTTTTGATTTTATTTTTTTATATTTTGATTTTTTTTAATTTTTTAATTTTGTATTTTCTTTTTATATTTTATATATTTTTAAATTTCTTTTTTCTTTTCAATTATAAAATAAAGTATATATGTAATATAAGAAAAGAGAGATAATGTATTTATAAAATAAGTAAAAATAGTCAAAATATAGGAAATAAAATATTTTTAAGTTTTTTTATAATTTTCTAATGTTTTTGTGAATTTTCTCTACTTTTGCTAATTTTTTGGAATTTTTAAAGTCAAAAATATTCAAAATAGAAATAAAATAAAGATCTGAGATTAATTTGGAGATGAAAAATATCAAACATGAACCAAAATTCTGCAAATTAATTTTAAATTAAATATAATAAAATAAGAAAAATTTAGAAATAGAAATTAGATTTTTATGATTTTTTAAGGATTTTTAATATTTTTATGAAGATTTTAGGGTTTTGTCATTTTTAGGAGTTTTATTTTGTATTTTTTAATGACTTTTGGTCTAAAGTTAAAACACACAAAAACAAACAAAATATATTTTTTGGGATTTTTTTAAAAGAGTTTTGTAATTTTTATGGATTTTCTAATGCAAATCAGAATGAAATTGCATGTTTTTAAATTTTTCTAAATATTAAAATAATGCAAAAATGCAAAATAAAAATATGGCATGGAAATGCAATGCAACAGGAAGCTAGGGTAATTTTTGGGATTTCGTAGGGATTTATAGATACATGAAATAAATACAAGAAACAAAAAGAAATTACATTCTAGTAGGGATATTTTCGTAAATATGCAAAAGTTCAAGGGGCTAAATGCAATTTTTCTAGAAAATTATAACTAATAAAAATATTTTGGGACCGATTACAAATAACCACAAACCCAAGGTTATACCTACAAATTTGCCAAAGTCACGTGCACGGGGTACTTGACATGGTAGGGACCTATTCGCAATTAACAAAAACACTGAGGGATAATTTGCAAAATCACCAAAGTTTTATAACTGCATTTAAATGGGTCAAGACTTAACAGAAATAATAAAAATCGCGAGGGTCCCCGTGCAAAATACCCCCACCCCACATGCGGTGACGTGACCGGGGACTAAAGTACAAATAATAAAACGATAGGGGTATTTTTGTAAATTTTACAAAACTAATAAACTGTAGATGAATGTTTATGTCCCAATTAATAAATACAAAAATAGCCGAGGTAAAAAGTGCAAAATACCCAGGCCCGTGCGGATCAGACAGCTGAAGTTCGCCACTTGGGCACGTGGTGCGCTCGTAATGTGCGATACCCTTTTGTAGCGGACGGCCGAGATTAGATGCTCCTCTGACGATCTGACGGTTGGCACGGACGAGATCTAACAGCTGCTGCTTCATCTAGGGCTCCTCGATGATCGAACGACAAAGAACGGGTCAGGATGAACAACTTAAGAACTCGGAGGATCCGAGTTTCAATCCACTCGCGTGACCCATTCCGGCCGTCTGGGAAGCTCGAAGAGGGTGCCCGATGATCCTGCAGTGGTTCTCTGGTGTTTGGGGGCGTCAAAAGGGTGAGGGTTGCATAGGGGCTCCCCCACGACGTCGGAAATGAAACGAGGCCCCTAGGTGCTTCCGGCGCGGACAAAATCGCTCCTCTAGGCGAGCTTCTCGCTCCTAGCACCTGCAAGATGTGTTAAGGAGGGAGAGGGAAAAGTTCCTCGCCCCTCCTGGATGCGGATTGAGGTGGAGAATGGCAAGAAAGGAGCTCGCCGGAGCAAGCTCCGGTGAGGTGATTGCGATGAAATTTGGTTTGGTGAATCGAAATCAAAGGGCGTGATCTACTCCTAGAGCTACGGTACATAAAAGAACGCAAGATAAACGAAGAAAACTTACCTCGAAGGCTATTACTCCTGAGATTGGGTACCTCACGACCAAGTCACCGGAGATGGGTGGATACGCCCAAACAACACGTCACACGTCGCCCTGGTTGGCTAGAAGTGGTGCTGTCACCACCACCAGTCCGGAGCACTAGGAAGGGGAAAAGGAATGGGTCAAATGGGGTTCGAAAATTCAAAGGAAGGTGACGGGGTGTTTTGAATAGGTGATGGTCATGGCTCGAAGAACAAGGGATCTGGAGCATGCCAGCAATGCACAGATCGAGAAGAACCCCATGCGTGAATCCTCGATGCATGGTGAGTAAAAGTCAAGAAGACTTCAACATGAGATGGTGAAAGATCTATCCTCGAAAAAATCACGAAAATGACCAAAAATGACATTCTGACACAAAGCCAGACGTCGGTCAGAAAGTTGACCGAGGTCGACCAATGGAATGATCTGGTTGGTCCACGTGGACCAACCAGAAAATTCCTGGAAAAAAAGCTTTGTAAATTAGATAAAAAAATAATAAACAAAATTATTATTTTTACATTATTAAATAAAAAATGTTTATTATTTTATGAAGTATTTTATAACTATTTTTATTTATTTTTTCGTGATCTAAAAATACAAGTTCCCTTTTAAGGGCTATATAGGTATATTCATCTATATATTTTAATATTTTATTTTTATTTTCTATATTTAATTTATTATTTTTGTTTATTTTTTTTATAAATTTATAAATTAATTTTATAGACTTAAATATATTTTTATTTTATTTTTCTGATGTATTTTATACAATTAAATAAATAGTTTTATAGTTTATATAGGTATATTTATAGGTATTATACCTATGTATTGTATACAAGTATTTTATTTTTGTGTTTTCTTTAAATTTTTATTTCTATTTTAATATACACATATATTATAAGTAATATTTACAAAATTATAAAAATATAAAATACATAAATAATGAATAATAAATAAAATGAATATTTTAATCTGTACAAGTATACAATAGGGGTCCAAAACTCAACTTTCAAACCGTAGCTCCGAAAAATATGAAACCACCTTCATTAAATAACTTATTAAAAATTATATAAAATTAAAGTGATTTTAATATATTTTGAGTTTTTATTTGAGAGATACAAGTCTGGGAAGTTAGGATTTTGGAATCTTATTCAGATCATAACTTTTTATCTGTACATTATTTTTATGTGAAATCAATTTTGTAATTTTTTATATTTAATTATCTACAACTTTAACGTACAAAGTTTCTTTATTTGAGGTATGAAAAGTGGAACTAAAAATAGGTCCCAAAATGAATAAAGAATGAATTAATTAAAAGGAATTTTTATTGGATTCTGGCCCTTATCTCCCCCTAATTTATTCCTTGTCGACCTATTCATCGAGATGCCTAGGTCTTGAGGTTTCAGGTCATAAAATATTTCCAATATTTTATTCTTTTTCTTTTTTTATTTATTCTATAATTTTAGCTTTAAAAATCGTATTTTATACACTATTTTCCACAATAATGCATGAATGCTAAAATGCCTAAATTAACAGTATTTACATGCATTTACTAGGGTTTTAAGGTCAAAATGATAGAATAAAGATGATGAAATATAGATTCATCAGTATGATCACATTACCCTCAGGTATTGCTAATAACTATACATCCTGCATATTGGAAGACCCCGATTAAACAAGAAGTATTAGATCAATTTTACACTGTCTACCTCATGATTTTTTCATTAAGTTTCTCATTCGACTATTGGGAGTTGGTATCGATCATATACTTTCTAAAAGCATATATCATACCCAGGTGTTGATCATATACTTTCCAAAAGCAAATGCAAAACCTACAAATTCTATCAAGCAATCGAGACGACTGTGCATGGAATTTGATTCTTCCCAATATCTCATGAGTGAGCTCATGTCTTCCAATTTAGTAATGAACCTGTATGATCCCTTTGAGAGATGGTATTACTCAAATGCACGTGCATGCACATTAGTGCGCTAGTTTATAGACCTTAGTTAGGTCGTCAACCTACTGGTCTGCCAAATGTACATACTCAGATATATAGTAACACATCTGTCCCCGGTTAGAGGATGCATGCCTATATCGTGACAGCATACGACAAAGGTCCTTGGTTATCTCAATCTCGTTAAGTCAACTCTTTGACCTAACTAATTCGACACCTCCGAATCTCTATTCATATGCAGAGGACCTGCATCAAGAGGTCGATCAGATATCAGCCTTTAGAGAAAGGATTGCCATCTCCTTCTCAGGTTGGAGATCCTCTTTTAATAATCATTTGATGGTGCTTGATGAGTCCTCAATCTAACTCTTTAGATATTCATCCAAGCACCATGATCTATGATTCAATAATTGAATCAACAGTTGTATGATCATTAAGATGGCCATGGTACATAACTGTAATTTAACTAAGGGACCTATTATGCAAATTAGTTATTCTTCATTTCAGATTAGGGAATGATATTTGCAATAACAATTATTGCATAATTGCTTGCCTTGGGCTCGCACGTCCAACAATCTCCCACTAGCCCAAAGAGCCATTAATGGAACCCACACTCATGTTACAATCATAGGCTATTTAGAAAAAAATGTCTAGGTTTGTTAAACAGTCACTCTGTTCCCAATAGACTACACCATTCCTTTTACGGCACTTGCATATCTCCTAGTAATAGTGTTCGCATCGAATGTGAATGTTGCATGTTATGCAACCAATAGTCAAACATGTTAGTCATAGTGCCCTTGACACTACAACTTAACAATCATTATAATCGGTATGTAACTTCTATTATCATTATCAGAATACCCTTATTCTCGAAGATCTCTATCTCCTAAGGTATCCACAGTTAAGACTCTTTTAAATCACCATCTATAAAGTCTTAAGTTCTTGAACAAGACTTTGAGATCACTATATCAAAAAGTCTTGTCATCTTTGAAGATATTGCTATCACTGCAATAAAGTGTTTTATTTCCATAGTAGGATTAGTATCATTTCACTACTCCAACTGTATGGCAGACATTTGGCTTTTGTACATAAATATATCATACACCCAGTTTCTCATAACTGATGCACAAGGACAAGCAGTTTTAGCATTCACCTCCTCAACGCCTTGAGGTGCTATCCCTTTAGAAAGGTCAATACCATATCTTGAGGGAAAGAAGCCTTTCTTGGAATGTTCCAGAAAATGAAACATGTCCAACGTGTACTACTAATGTGACAGTCCCAATACCCTTTTTTCTTTGCTTCTGAACAACTTTAGAACTAAGATATAAAAGGTATCTTTGAGATCATATCTCAAGGTATGGAATAGCCAGTCTTTAAAACTGTTATTATTATCTTTATATCATTCCAAATGATTAGGATGTTATCTACATTTAGCACGATGAACACAATGGCACTCCCACTAAGCTTCACACGGTTCATCAAGATTCTATCTGTAATCATAATATTTATAATTTTATAAAATCTTTTGTTCCGACTACAAGAAGCTTATTTGAGTCCACAGAAGGAGTTGTTCAGCTTGCGCGTCTTACTTTCCTCAACCATGAATCCCTGGAGCTACTTCATGTGAATATCCTCAAAGAGTTATTCATAGTAGAATGCAATATTGATTTTTATCTTGAAGATGACAAAAGTGAAGTTGTATAGCTATAGATAGCAATATCGCGATGTTTTTAAGCATGTTCACCGAAGAGGAAGTCTCATCGCAGGAGATGTCTTCTCTTTGGTGTGTAGCTCAAGGCTACGAATCGTGCTTTGAAGGTATCTATCTTCTCATCAGGTTCCCTCTTTCTCTTGAAGATCCACTTATACCTTAACAAGTCTTACCTATATAGGTGGATCCTCGAGGGTCCATATACAACACTTGTATATGAAGTCTATTTTAAACCTTTATTGCTAACATCCATCCTTCCATGTCATGATCTTTAGAAGCTTCATCACATGAAGTAAGATCATTGTCAGATTTCTCTGATACATGGATACTATCCTCAAACTCATTTGAAGAGGTATTAGTGTTTCATATTTAATTGTCATTTTAGTTCCCTTATTATCTTATCAAAATTCAATAAGTTCCTTTACTTCATTTTCATCTTGATTTCAAGAGTCTCAATCTCTAAGAATCATATCTTTAAAGATGAAATCTTTTAAGAATCTCAAGTTCATAAAGTAGGCATCCAAGACCATCCTTAATTATTCCTAATGAAGCTGCACTCTTTGGTGCTAGATTCCAGCCCTTGTATGGAACCTAATCAGGGATATATTTTGTAATCTCTACTACATATATATACCTTGGAAACTAAGAGGTAATTATGCTAATATTCATCATCATCATTAATCAAATCATGTCACACATGATCAATTGTATCTACTCTATTGAATTAAGGTACATAAGGAGGATTGAGATAGGAATGACATTCCTTTCTCCATAAGGTATTCCAAGAATTCATCTAATAGGTACTTGCTACCTACGTTAGATCAAATTCGTTTCGTATTCCTTCAAACATTGGTTCCAAACCAAAATTGTGAAATCTTTTAACATTTAAAAGGTTTCTAAGGTGAAGGGAAGAAAACTCATATCACAAATAATCATCAATGGATATCACATATCATTAATGTTTACTTTGATATAGATGATCTACATACATCAATATGTATGAGATCTTGAATACCTCGACATCTTACACCATTCCCAGAGAAGGGTTCTTTGGACATTTTCTACTTTGAAAATAACATTCATAAGTATGCAAGATTTTGAAATGTCAGACATTCGAAAGTTTCATCTCTCACTAGTCTATTGATATCATCAACAGATATATGTCCAAGGATTGATGCCAGATCATTTGACAAATGATTTTCATCCTCCTATTGATCTTGTTAAGGTTTAATTTTCAGTATTAGAAATGTTAATGAACCATAGTAGAGTCCTCCAAATGTCAGAGTACTATCTGAAATATATCTGTCACAACTCTTTATGATAGGTCTATTCCGGAATTTGTGTTTATTCTCAACATTTAGAAATAAACAACAAGTGTATTCTAATATCCAGGTCATAGAGACATTCCCTAAGACTAAGGCCTTTCCCACTGAAAACAAGAAGTTCTTCTATCCAATGGAGATTATTGCAGGAATTGCATCAATTCTCTTGTAGATTATTATTAAACCTTAAGATCAAATTTACTAATCTTCTAATACATATGCAACCAATTGAAAGTGTTATTAAAAGAATGAGATAAAATTATTAGACTTTGATCTTATCAAATAAGAAAGTCAATCAATGATTAAATGTAGACATGTATTATCCTGATGTACGGGTCCTTCTCTAAGGAATCTAGATAGACTAGATAGTCACACTATCAATACATCGCCTTATTGCAGTATTGACATTCATCCAACTCTTTGGATGTCATATGGAAGTCACAGAAGTACAGTCAACTCTATGACTTTCCTTCTTACTTGGGTCCAACCATGCTTCCACTGCACTCCCTTCATCAATAAACAACTATTGCTTAAGATAAATGATCTCTTATGTTGAATTCAAAGGATTTCAATATAAGAGTATTTCAACATTTATACACGGTTCATTCATGTCATACAATATGAATATTCCGAAGCTTCATGAATGACTAGAGTATAGATAGTAGAATGATGACACTCATTGTATCTATATACATCATAACTCTTAAATACTTTGGTTCACATAGGTACTCAAACATTTTGAATACATCGTCTCTCATAGAGCCACCATTTTGCATGATGTAATGAACCATGTCATTCATGATTAAATGTCAAGAGCATGTATATATGCCAGAACATCATCATAGATTTTATAAGGATAATTTGGCAATTGCGATCATCATCGACATGTCACTTCCAAAATACATTCGATGCATTATCAATACTACAGAGACATACAAACCCAAGGGTTGTGGTCCTATTGTCTGTTTAATTGTTAATTCTCATTATTATGAGGAGAACGTGCACATTGCAACCACATACATTATGCGTCCAACTACAAGTACAATATCCTAATCATGGATCCAATCCGTGATATTTTACTGGTTATTATCGTTTATAGTATTGAGTGGATTTAATAAAGGATTTTCTGAAATAAGAAATTTGCATATATATATATTATTTTGATTTAGGAAATTTTTTATATCAAAGTTGTCTTTCCTTGTCAACACTGAAAGTTCTTTCCCTTAATCACTTACAATGTAAGAGATAAACTTAGCATTATATCTCAAGAAGATCTGGGATCTCCTTCCTCATCTTTGTCATATCCCGATAATATGAGAAACTATAACTCGGATAAAAAGAAGCGGGAACACATTCCGTCTTGTAAGTCCAACTTGCATTTCCCACTTCGGTCTTTAACATCTAGGCCCACCACCCCTAAGGTGATGTTGTCCCCTTATTAATTTAACCAAACGTCAATAGGAATACCACTCGTTATGTGCAATCCAATATCGCCTCAATAATATGAGGATCCGATATTAGGGTCACTACGCATACGTCCTTACTCTTTTGAGAAGCAAAGAGCCCGATCTAAATGGCTTGTATGCAGAAGCTGTCACTTCGGACAGGCATATCCGGCATACAATCTTTGACGACGGAACCCTTTGCCTTGACAGGAGACCATGAATGTCACTTATGTAATCCTCCATATCATGTTCAAATTCTAATTAATTATTATGAATCATATTCACATAATTAATTCTTCCAAGGGAAATACTACTATATTCATAATAGAGAATTTTAATTTTAATTAGATTCCAATTAATCTAATCACATTAAATCAATGATCCAATTGGTATCCAACAAACAATAATTAATTGTTACTTGTGGGATGGTATAATCTCAAAATATAAATTATTTTGAGTTTTAATAATTAGAAAAATACATCATGATCGCTCAAAATTATCCTTTCCCTACCCACTGTCATGGCCAGTACTGACGGGAGTGAGACATACCACACACGGTGCAACCAGCTACCCCAATGCTCCTCGACTAAACACCATATCCGCCTCAGGTTAGGATAATGCCAATTGATCACTTTATACTTGAGATGATAATCGGTCTTTCAACCGAAGTTATACCTTATAAAAATAATCAAAACATTTTTATTAACATTATAAGGAGATTTGCTAAACAAATCCCCAATCCTATCCAAGCAACTTTATTTTTTGGAAGAAGATTATGCAACCAATTGTGATCTAGATCATATCTAATAAATTATTGGTTAAAGAAAATGTCATTTAAGGAAATAATTATCAATCAAATATTTCCTAAATACTAATCAATAATTATTCCAGAAATTAAACATTAATTTCACTAATTGATTAAATGACAATCACAAGATTCTTGATTAGGAATGTAATTTCCAACAGTGACCCCCACTTACTAAAATTAACATATCTCAATCAATTTAAATCCAAATCAAGCAAAATAAGTTTCAATAGTTTGATACATTGATTTACACAGAACCTAAGTGATTTGCACGCATTTCTTTGTATTTCAAAAATTTAATTAACTACTTAATTATGTCAAGATTCACAATCCTCGAAACAGTGGATACATGTTCACTAAAATGATCATAACTTGAGCAAACAGATTTCAAATCACACAAACTCAAATCCCACGATTTTCTTATTTAATGGGGAACATAATACAAGTGATAATTTCGTGTTTAAAAAATTTAAATAGAGCCGAAAATATTCACAAAACATGGCTGCATGAATGAAATGCGATAAAAAATTTCGCAATCCCTAACGGGTCCAAGTTGTCATTGGTTTATGGATCGTATCTGAAATCTCCGACCTATGGCACTAATACCACTTGAAGGATATGGTGAGATCCTTTAGAACATCATGGAATCATGAGGATCACATCGTATGTGATCGGGGGCGACTAGTCACACTAGTTGCTCCAGGCAACAGAAAAAAAATCATGCGATAAAATCACATGATCCAAGAACACTTCTCAGATCATTTCATCTAAACCATAACAAGTATTAGGGTTACCTCTTGATGTGTGGTTGCGATCGAGTCTCTAAACGAAGAGATCTCCTGTCTCAAGTCTGATCTGACGGAGGAGATGCTTGCGAGCATGTTGATGAAAGGCGTGCTCCTCGCAATCCATGTCTATGATACAAGCTGTGAATCTCCTGATCTCGTCTCATGAGATCCAACGTCTTCTTCACGAGGGAGCTCACCGAAGGAGACAAAGATCCATAAGCGGTCGAAGCGGCACCACAACGGTCGTGACGACGACGACGATTCTCTCTTGGTCATCATGTGGACGGCCACATGTTGAGTGAGTGAGAGAGAGAGGGCATGTAGAGAATGACAGAGAGATGTTGTTCAAAACTTGTGTGTGTAAAAATAAAAGGCTAGTGGTACCCTTCTATTTATAATATTTTGGAACCCATTGATGTCAATCCATGGACAACACA
Source organism: Ottelia alismoides (assembly GCA_037367405.1). Lineage (NCBI taxonomy): Eukaryota > Viridiplantae > Streptophyta > Magnoliopsida > Alismatales > Hydrocharitaceae > Ottelia > Ottelia alismoides. The sequence goes on from JAZKJV010001294.1 coordinate 44,422, forward strand.
AATCCAATGGTTCACATTGATTTGTGTTTCTTTTAATGGCCAAGATTTTGTTGTAAATTTACAATAACAATTAATGAAATTAAATCAAATATATATTGAATATAATTTGATTTATATTAAATCAAACAAGCATGGAGATATTTGGAAGGGAGATTGCCTCCTTCCATAAAGAGGGGGGACATCCACCCTTTCCTAATGGGAATTGGTGGCAATCTCCATGTAATCTCATGAGATTACATTATTCCATGGAAATCTCCAATATTTACAACAACACATGTTGTAAATTATTCTACAGAAATAATTCATAATTATTTTGTAAATATTGCAATCTTTCCATTGGAAATTTGTGAATCACATTCACAATAAAAAATAAATGTGAATTACATTTTCAATTAATTGTCCAATGTGAATCCAACTCACATCAACATTTAATTAGCAAATGTAAGTTATAAATAGCTCTCCCTTATATATTATAAATCACATTTATAATATATATGATTAATATGGATAGCGTTATCCACATTATTCATATCCATTATGATTAAGTCACATTTAATCATCTTGGAGCTCTTATCTCATGTGCCCAAATAATATGAATTACATTCACATTATTTACATCTTTGACAATTAAATCACATTTAATTATCTTAGATAACTCTCCATATAACATGAATCAAATCCATATTATTCTTTATAATTAAATCACATTTATTTATCCATTTTCTCAATGCTCGGATACATATATCGAAAGTGAAATTATCCATGAACTCTTTTAAGGATAATGCGCTTTCTCTGCACATAGTTGGAGATAAGGATAGGGCGATTATATTGTTCCACATATAGTGACTTGGATATTGAGATCACATCTCAAATCCAGATCTTGTAGACTTCCCATAGATGCTTAATTAAATCAAGATCTCAAATCTAATCTTCTCATTGCATCTTAATCTCATTCAGATCAATGTCCAAACATTTAGTGTTAGCAATGTGAGCCCGAGGCGAACCATTCCTATAATAAATGTTATTATAATAAATGATTTATCAATAAAAGTTATTTTTTTGTTTCACTCCCTTTCTGATATTGAATGAATGAATGCACTATAAGGTCCCTCTGTACAATAAGGGTTATATACCATGGCCAACTTGATAATCATACAACTGTTGATTCATTGATTGAATCATAGAGGCTGATGCTTGGTGAATATCTAAGGAGTTAGATAGAGGACTCATCAAGCATCACCAATGATTGACAAGTAGTGATCTCCAGTCTGAGTGGGAGATGGCAATTTTATCTCATTAGACTGATATCTGATCGACCTCTTGATGCAGATCCTCTGCATGGGAATACTGATTCGGAGGTATCAAATTAGTTGAGTCAATGAGTTGACTTAACGAGATCGAGATAACCAAAGACCTATATGAATATTGTCACATCACACGCAAACATCCTCTGACCAGAGACAGATGTATTGCTATATGTTTGAGTATGTACATTTGGCAGACCAATAGGTTGATGACCTAACCAAGATCTATATACCGGTGAGCTAGTGTGCATGTAAGGGCATATGAGTAATATGATCTCTCAAAGGGATCATACAGGTTCACATGTGAACCGGGAGACATGAGCTCACTCATGAGGTATTGGGATTGACCAAATTCCATTCATGGTCATCAAGCTTTAGAAGCATGATATGAATTTGAAGGTAAGATATATGCTTTGTGAAAGCATATGATCTGTACCATATCCCAAGGACCAAGAATGAGAAACTTAGTGATCAGACCATGAAGATGATAGTGCCAAAGTGATTAATATCTTCATGATGATCATGAGTCTTCCAGTATGCAGGATGTACATGTATTAGGAATACCTGAGGGTGATTTGATCATAAACGATTGTATAACCATGACGCTTCCATTCCGAGGGAGTGATGACACGGGTCTGGATTTTAGTGACTCCTCTCATTAGAGAAGTGACCTAATCTTAGTCCATGTACTGGACATTGATCTGAATAAGATTCAGATGCAATGAGAAGATTAGGTTTACGGTCTTGATTTAATCAAGCATCTATGAGAGGTCCATGAGATCTGGATTTGAGATGTGATCTCAATATCCAAGTCACTATAAGTGGAACAATACAATCGCCCTGTCCTTATCTCCAAGATCTGAGGAGAAATAGCATTGTTCTTAAATGGTTTAAGAACAATTCCATAAGATCTAAGCAATGAGAAGTTGATAATTAAATGTGATTTAATTATCATGATGTATGAGGAATTATCCAATATAATTAAATGTGATTTAATTATTATGGATAAGAATAATGTGGATAGTAATATCCAATTATTCATAATATATTATAAATGTGATTTATAATGTATTAGAGAGAGCTAATTATAATTTATATCTGTAGATTAATTATTAATGTGTATTATATACACATTATCTAATTAATTGAAAATGTAAATTACATTTTATTATGGGTTGTGAATATGATTCACAATTTTCCAATGTCAAGATTACAATATTTCCAATATTAATTGAGAATTATTTTGGCGAATAAAAATTCCAACTAATAGTTGTTGGAAATAAGTAGAGAGAAAATCAAGGAGATGTGCAATCTCATGGGTATCCATGAGATTGCCCTCCCCATTAGGAAGGGAGGTGGCGGTACCAATTCCCTTGTGGGATTGGTGGCCGTCCACTCTCCTTTATGGGGAGGAAGATCTCCTTTGTATTTTCACTCCTTATTTGATTGATTTAATTTGGTATTAATATATATTTGATATATTTAATCAAAATTAAATCACAAGTTGTTGGCTTTTACCAACAACAATCTTGACCATTGGATTGACATAAATCAATCTCATCAATTGATTTTATATGTCCCATGGATTGAGATCCATGGATCCCAAAACCCTATAAATAGAGAGGCATACCTTGCTCTCTACTTACATGCTATTGTAGCACACATCTCTCTCTCTCTCTCTCTCTCTCTCTTCTCCTCACACGCCAGCCCTCTCTCTCCCTCTTCTTGGTGGTCGTCCACCATACCCTAGAGGAGAGAATCGTCGACGCCTATGGCACCGTGCTGCCGCTTCGACGCTCTACAGTTCTTCGTCTACTTGGAATGCTTCGCTCACGAAGGAGACGTTCGATCTCGTACGACGAGATCAGGAGCAACCGTGCTTGGATCAACTTCTTGGATTGCGAGGACACCGTGACTCATCCCCACGCTCGCAAGCCGTTACTCGGACGATCGGACTTGAGACATGAGGTCTCTTTTCTTAGAGACTCGATCAACCACGCTTCAAGAGGTATTGCATTATACTTGTTGTGGTTATAGATGAAACGATCCGAGAATCATTCTTGGATCATGTGGTTTCATCGCATGAAAAAGTTTTAAATTCCGCTACACAGAACTACTAGTACGACTAGTCGTTCTCCGTCGCATCCGATATGACGCTCACGCTTCCGTGATGCTCTTGAGGATTTCTCCATATCCTTCAAGTGGTATCAGAGCCTTAGGTCGATGGTTTCGAATATGATTCGCTAACCGAGGACGACTTGGGTTCGTTAAGGTCGCGAAAGTTTTCATCGCATTTGATTTGGCAGATATGTTTAGTAAATAAATTCGGCACTGTTTAATTGTTTAAACAAGAATTTAATACTTGAAATTCGTTCCCCATTAAATAAGGAAATCATAGGATCTGAGTTTGGGTAAATCGGATTTCGTATGCTCGAGATATGGTTGTTTTAATGAACATGTATGCACTGTTGCGGGAACTGTAGATCTGAACGTGATTAAAATATTAATTACTGTTTAGAATTGCCTCGAAATGCATGAAACATCACTTGGGTTCTGTCCTAAATCAAATTAGCAATTCATGAAAATTGATTTTGTCTAATTTAGATTTAATATGATTGAGATATGCTAATTTTAGTAAGTAGGGGTCACTGCTGAAATAACATTCCTAATCAAGAACCATGTGATTGTCAATTAATGAAATTAATTGTTAATTTCGAGAAATAATTATGGAAAATATTTGAGAAATATTGGAAGATGATTATTTCCATAATTGACTTGGCCTCAACCAATAAATTGATTAGATTTGATCTAAATCATAATTGGAAACACAATCATCAAACTCCTTGCTTGAATAGGGTTCAGAATTTGTCTAGCAAATTTCCTTATAATCAAAATTGTTTTGATTACTATATGGTATAATTTCGGTTGAATAACCGACGATCATCTCAAGTACAAATTAATCAATTTGGCATTATACTTTCCCGAGGCGGATATGGTGACTAGTCGGAGATCGCTGGGGTAGCAGGTTGCAACGTATGTGGTCCGTCCCTCTCTCGCCTGCACTGGCCATGACAGCGGGTAGGGCCGGGATAATGTCTGATGGATTAAGTTGTATTTTTCTAATTATTAAAGTACGAATTAATACGTACTTTGAGAATAATACCATATTAATTCAAACATAACAATCAAGTTTGATTGATTGAATTGGATTGATAATTAATTTAATATGATTGAATTGATTATGTCCAATTAGAATACTCTATAATGATTAGAGTTGAAAATTCCCTTGGAAGAATTGATTATATGAATGTGATTCATAGTAATTAATTAAATTTTAATAAGATATGGAGGATCACATAAGTGACATCCATGGTCTCCCGTCAAGGCGAAGGATTTCATCGCCAGATATTATATGTGGGAGACGCCTGTCCGAAGTGACAGCTCCTGCATATGATCCATTTGGATCGGGCTCGTCGCTTCTCGAATGAGTAAGGATGTATGCGTAGTGACCCCAATATCGGGTCCTCATATTATTGGGACGATATTGGATTGCGCGAAATGAGTTGTATTCCTGTTGACGGTTGGTTCAATTCATGACGGGTCAACATCACCTTAGGGGTGGTGGGCCAGGGTATTAGAGACCGAATTGGAAATGCAAGTTGGACTTGCAAGGCGGAATATGTTCCCACTTCTCTTTATTGGAGTCATAGGTTCTCATATTATTGGGATATGAAAAAGATAACGAGGAGATCCCAGTTATTGCTTGAGATATATCAGTAAGTATATCTCCTACTTTGAAAGTGAATAAGGGAATAAACTTTCATAGTTGACATAGCAAGACTAATTTGATTTAAAATGCCTTGATCAATTAAAACTAAATTGAATATAATATATTCTAATATAGTGCATTCTCAATTTCAGAAAATGAAGTCCATGAACCCACTGAGCAGGCTTCTGGAGGTCAACCAATTGACTGGACCGAATTACTCGGATTGGATCCGTAATTTGGAGCTTGTACTCTCGGCGGAGCGCATCAGTTATGTGCTCTCTGAAGACAAGCATGAAAACCCTAAATCTAAGGAAGAAAAAGCATTCAATGACAAGTATGATGAGGATCATGTCTTGGCTCGATGCTACACCTTGGGTTCTCTCTTCAATGTTCTTCAGAAACAACATGTGGAGATGAATACTTGCCAGGAGATTTTGCAGAATCTGAAAGATGTGTTTGGTGACATTAACCGCACCCAGCGGTACAATGTTATGAAAGAACTCGTTCGCTGCAAGATGCAGGAAGGGACTTCGGTCCGTGAGCATGTACTCAAAATGTTTGGGTACTTGTCGGAGCTGGAGACTCTGGGGGCAACAATGGATGCAGATATGCAATCCGATTTCGTTCTGCTGTCGTTGCCCAAATCTTTCAATAACTTTGTGGTGTCATTCCACATGAATAAGATGGAACTGACAAATGCTGGGCTTCTTGCCGCATTAAAGTCTACAGAAGACGTAATGAAGAAAGATGGTCCCACTGGCAGTGCAATTGTTGCACAGGTCAGAGGGAAGCGCGGTCGGAAGCATGGTTCTCGGAAGGGCCCGGCCCAGAAGAGAAAGAAGAAGTGACAAAGTGTTGGCTCGTCTTCCAATACATCCACTCTAATGGCGTCAATAAAAACCGACGTCTGTCATCACTGCAAAAAGCTGGGGCACTGGAGGTGTAATTGCCCGGATTACTAGAAGTCGGCCGACAAAGGTAAAGCCCCAGCAGGTATGAAATCTACTTTTATCATTGAAACCAGTTTTCTCGTCGGACGAGAAGGAAGTTGGGTTGTTGATTCTGGTGCTTCTGTTCATGTATGCAATTTGTTTGCATTTGTTTCAGGAAACTAGAAAACTTGAAGAAGGGGAGATAGTCATCCAGATGGGATCTGATGCAAGTGTTGCAGCATTCGCCGTCGGGACTTGTCGGCTATCATTGTCTAGTGGTAGAGTCCTAGTACTTAAAGAGTGTCTTTATGTACCTGAAGTCAGGAGGAATTTGAAATCTATATCAAAGCTAGTTAGAAGTGGATACTCATTCCTGTTCTGTAATAAGTTAGTCATAAATCATTATGATAAATATATTGCAGATGGTATTTTGACTTCTGGTGGACTCTATGAATTGTGCTTTACTGAGCATGTCATGAATGTTACAACCACTAATAAAAACACCCAAAGATCCAGGAATAATGAAAATCATTCAAACATGATTTGGCATCAAAGGCTTGGCCATTTATATGTTGATAGGATCAATAGATTGATAAAGGATGGACCTTTAGACTCTGTACAAGTTCAGTCTTTACCTACCTGTGAACATTGTATTCGAGGTAAAATGACTAGGATGCCTTTCCATAACAAGGTTACTAGATGCGAAGGTATTATTGACTTAATACATACCGATGTATGTGGTCCCTTCAGTACCGCGACTCGAAATGGATATCGATATTCTTTGATGTTTATTGATGACCATTCCACGATACGGATTTGCCTTCCTATTACGTCATAAATCTGAAACCTTTGAAAAGTTCAAAGAATTCAAGGCTTTGGTTGAGAACCAAACCGATGGGACGATTAAACAGATTCGATCTGATGGAGGTGGCGAGTACCTCTCAGATGAATTCAAGGAACATCTTAAAGAGAATTGAATTGTCTCCAATCTCACTCCTCCTGGAACTCACCATCTTAATGGTGTTGCTGAAAGACGCAATAGGACCATAATGAATATGGTCCATTCAATGATGAGCAAAGAACGTTTACCACATAGTTTCTGGGGATATGCAGTGGAGACTGCAATATATATCCTGAATAAGATTCCTAGCAAATCTGTACCTAAGACCCCTCATGAGCTATGGTATGGAACCAACCCTAGTGTTAATCACTTAAGGGTTTGGGGTTTCTTGGTTCATGTGAAGAACGTTGACGCAAGTAAGCTAGAATCTCGCTCTCGTGAGTGTTACTTCATTGGGTGTGTTAGAGATTGTATTGGATACCAACTCTATGACCCTGAGACAAAAAAGGTTTTTGTTTTTATAGATGTGAAATTTATGGAGAATGATTTCCTTAAAGCTCAAGACAAATATGAAGTAAAGGAACTCATTGAATTCCCTAAGGATTCTGAGCTTCCTGAGCCAAAAACTGAAGAGATAAATAAAGATGAAACACTCATACCTCTTTGAAGGAGTTCGAGGGTGGTTGCATCACCTGAAAGGTATGGATTCCACGTGTCAAGTGAAACTGACAATGATCCTACTTCATTTGATGAAGCACTCACAGATCATGACATGGATAGATGGATGCTAGCAATGAAGTCAGAAATTGACTCCATGCGTAAGAATGGTGTATGTACCCTAGAGAATCCACCTAAAGGGGTAAAACCCATTGGGTGCGAATGGATCTTCAAGAGAAAGAGGAGACCTGATGGGAAAGTAGAGACTTTCAAGGCACGACTCGTAGCCAAGGGTTACACACAGAGAGAAGGCATCGACTACGATGAGCCCTTCTCTCCTGTGACTATGCTTAAATCCATCAGGGCATTGCTGGCTATAGCTGCATATCTTGACTACGACATCTGGCAGATGGACGTCAAAACGGCTTTCCTCAATGGATACCTCGAGGAGGATATCTACATGGAGCAGCCCCAGGGCTTCATGACTGAGGATGGCAAAGTATGCAAGCTGAAGAGATCCATCTATGGGCTCAAGCAAGCTTCTCGTAGCTGGAACATCAGATTTGACGAAACCATAAAGAGTTATGATTTTGTGCAGAATCCTAATGAACCTTGTGTGTACAAGAAGCTTAGTGGGAGCGACATTGTGTTTATCGTGCTTTATGTAGATGACATCCTTATCATTGGGAATGATACAGGGATGATGACCAGTGTGAAGATTTGGCTGTCCCATACCTTTGAGATGAAAGATCTTAGAGAAGCCTCTTACATCTTGGGTATGAAGCTGTTCAGAAACCGAGAAAAGAGGATATTGGGATTATCACAACATGGATATTAAGAATATTCTTGAACGATTCCATATGGATAGTTCCAAGAAAGGATTCCTACCCTTAAGACATGGTATCCACCTGTCTAAAGGAAACTTTTGAGGAAAAGAAAGCAATGGCTGGATGCCCTTATGCATCAGCTGTAGGAAGCTTAATGTATGCCATGATGTGTACTAGGCCAGATATCTGCCATGCAGTGGGAGTGGTAAGTCATTACCAATCCTGCTATGGAGAACAACACTGGAATGCAGTAAAGAACATATTTAAATATCTAAGACGGACGCAAGATTGCATCTTGGTCTATGGAGATGGTGATCTCCAAGTCTTGGGATATACAGATTCTGACTTCCAATCGGATATTGATGATCGAAAGTTGACATCAGGGTTTGTGTTCCTATTGAATGGTGGTGTTGTGAGCTGGAGAAGCAATAAGCAGGACACTACAACAGATTCAACAACAGAAGTCGAATACATTGCCGCATAGGATGCTGTAAAGGAGGCGGTGTGGTTGCGCAAGTTCATGCAGGAGCTTGGCATAGTTTCCTCTGATACTCCCATCCCGCTACTCTGTGATAACACGGGAGCCATTGCCCAGGCGAAGGAACCCAGATGGCATCAGAAGAGCAAGCACGTAGAAAGGAAATACCACATCATTCAGGAGATTCAAAAGCGTGGTGACATCATCATCACCAAGATGGCCTCTACCGACAACGTTGCTGATCATCTTACCAAACCTCTGACACAGAAGGTTTTCGACCAACATGTAATGAGTATGGGTTTAAGGATTGTTCCTGAATGGTTCTGAGGGCTAGTGGGAGATGGTTAGCAATGAGAGCCCGAGGCGAACCATTCCTACAATAAATGTTATTATAATAAATGATTTATCAATAAAAGTAATTGTTTTTGTTTCACTCCCTTTCTGATATTGAATGAATGAATGCACTATAAGGTCCCTCTGTACAATAAGGGTTATGTACCATGGCCAACTTGATAATCATACAACTGTTGATTCATTGATTGAATCATAGAGGCTGATGCTTGGAAGAATATCTAAGGAGTTAGATAGGGGACTCATCCAGCATCATCAATGATTGAAAAGTAGGGATCTCCAGTCTGAGTGGTAGATGGCAATCCTATCTCATTAGACTGATATCTGATCGACCACTTGATGCAGGTTCTCTGCATGGGAATATTGATTCGGAGGTATCAGATTAGTTGAGTCAATGAGTTGACTTAACAAGATCGAGATAACCAAAGACCTATGATGAATACTATCACATCACAGGAAAACATCCTTTGACCAGAGACAAATGTATTGCTATATGTCTGAGTATGTACATTTGGCAGACCAATAGGTTGATGACCTAACCAAGGTCTATATACCGATGATCTGGTGTGCATGTAAGGGCATATGAGTAATACGCTCTCTCAAAGGGATCATACAGGTTCACTTGTGAACCGGGAGACATGAGCTCACTCATGAGGTATTGGGATTGACCAAATTCCATTCATGGTCATCATGCTTTAGAAGCATGATATGAATTTGAAGGTAAGATATATGCTTTGTGAAAGCATATGATCTGTACCATATCAAAAGGACCAAGAATGAGAAACTTAGTGATCAGAGCATGAAGATGACAGTGCAAAAGTGATCTATATCTTCATGATGATCATGAGTCTTCTAGTATGCAGGATGTACAGGTATTAGGAATACCTGAGGGTGATTTGATCATAAATGATTGTATAACCATGACGCTTCCATTCCGAGGGAGTGATGACACGGGTCTGGATTTTAGTGACTCCTCTCATTAGAGAAGTGACCTAATCTTAGTCCATGTACTGGACATTGATCTGAATAATATTCAGATGCAATGAGAAGATTAGGTTTACGGTCTTGATTTAATCAAGCATCTATGAGAGGTCCATGGGATCTGGATTTGAGATGTTATCTCAATATCCAAGTCATTATACATGGAACAATACAATCGCCCTGTCCTTATCTCCAAGTATCTGAGGAGAAATAGCATTGTTCTTAAAAGGTTTAAGAACAATTCAATAAGATCTAAGCAATGAGAAGTTGATAATTAAATGTGATTTAATTATCATGATGTATGGGGAATTATCCAATATAATTAAATGTGATTTAATTATTATGGATAAGAAAAATGTGGATAGTAATATCCAATTATTCATAATATATTATAAATGTGATTTATAATGTATTAGAGAGAGCTAATTATAATTTATATTTGTAGATTAATTATTAATGTGTATTAGATACACATTGTCTAATTAATTGAAAATGTAAATTACATTTTGTTTTGGGTTGTGAATATGATTCACAATTTTCCAATGTCAAGATTGCAATATTCCCAAAATTAATTGAGAATTATTTTGGTGAATAAAAATCCCTACAAATAGTTGTTGGAAATAAGTAGAGAGAAAATCAAGGAGATGTGCAATCTCATGGGAATACATGAGATTGCCCTCCCCATTAGGAAGGGAGGTGGCGGCACCAATTCCCTCATGGGATTGGTGGCCATCCACTCTCCTTTATGAGGAGGAAGATCTCCTTTCTATTTTCACTCCTTATTTGATTGATTTAATTTGGTATTAATATATATTTGATATATTTAATCAAAATTAAATCACAAGTTGTTGGCTTTTACCAACAACAATCTTGACCATTGGATTGACATAAATCAATCTCATCCATTGATTTTATATGTTCCATGGATTGAGATCCATGGATCCCAAAATCCTATAAATAGAGAGGCATACCTTGCTCTCTACTTACATGCTATTGTAGCACACATCTCTCTCTCTCTCTTTCTCCTCACACGCCAGCCCTCTCTCTCCCTCTTCTTGGTGGCCGTCCACCATACCCTAGAGGAGAGAATCGTCGACGCCTACGCCACCACGCTGCCGCTTCGACGCTCTGCGGTTCTCCGTCTACTTGGAGTGCTTCGCTCATGAAGGATACGTTCGATCTCGTACGACGAGATCAGGAGCAACCGTGCTTGGATCAACTTCTTGGATTGCGAGGACAGCGCGACTCATCTCCGCGCTCGCAAGCCGTTACTCCGACGATCGGACTTGAGACAGGAGGTCTCTTTTCTTAGAGACTCGATCAACCACGCTTCAAGAGGTATTGCATTATACTTGTTGTGGTTATAGATGAAACGATCCGAGAATCGTTCTTGGATCATGTGGTTTCATCGCATGAAAAAATTTTAAATTCCGCTGCACAGAACAACTAGTACGACTAGTCGTTCTCCGTCGTATCTGATACGACGCTCACGCTTCCGTGATGCGCTTGAGGATTTCTCCATATCCTTCATTTAGACCAAGTTCAGATTGCTTTTCTACTAAGAGGAGTCACTAAAATTCAGACCTGTTTCATTACTCCCTAGGAATGGAAGCGTCATGCTTATACAATCGTTTATGATCACATCACCCTCATGTATTCCTAATACATGTACATCCTACATACTGGAAGACCCAGAATAAACCCGAGGTATTAGATCAATTTTATACTTTCTACTTCAAGGTTTTTCATTAAGTTTCTCATTCGACTATTGGGAGTTAGTATCGATCACATACTTTCCAAAAGCATATATCATACCCAGATGTTGATCATATACTTTCCAAAAGAATATATCAAACCTACAAATTCAGTCAAGCTTCAAAAGCGAGACGACTTTTCACGAAATTTGATTTTTCCCAATATCTCATGAGTGATATCATGTGTTCTGGTTCAGTAATGAACCTGTATGATCCCTTTGAGAGATCGTATTACTCATATGCCATTGCATGCACACCAGCGCGCCAATATATGACCTTGGTTAGGTCATCAACCTTTTTGTCCGCCAAATGTACATACTCAGATATATAGTAACACATCTATCTACGATCAAAGGATGCGTGCCTATATCATTATAACATACTACAAAGGTCTTTGGTTATCTCGATCTCGTTAAGTCAAAATTTTGACCTAACTAATCTGACACCTCCGAATCTCTATTCCTATATAGAGGACCTGCATCAAGAGGTCGGTCAGATATCAACCTTTAGAGAAAGGATTACCATCTCCTTCTCAGGCTGGAGATCCTCTCTTAATAATCACTTGATGGTGCTTGATGAGCCCCTCAATCTAACTCTTTAGATATTCATCCAAGTACCAGCCTCTATGATTCAATATTTGAATCAACAGTTGTATGATCATTAAAATGACCATGGTACATAACCCTAATAGTACTAAAGGACCTATTATGCAAATTATTTATTCTTCATTTAAGATCAGGGAATATTATTTGCAATAACAATTATTGCATAATGGCTCGTCGTGGACTCGCATGTCCAACACAGATTATCGTGAGGCTAGTTGGGAAGACTCATTATTGTTTCCTTTATGGGTACTCGCGATACAACAAGATGTTCATAGTGCCTGAAAACCAGGAGAAAAGGACATTCACCTGTCCGTTTGGGACGTATGCCTTTTGACAAATGCCCTTTGGTTACATAATGTCCTGACTACAATACAAAGGTGCATGCTTTCCATCTTTTCAGACATGATTGGTGACTTTTTAGAGGTCTTCATGGATGACTTTTCGGTCTATGGCGATGGGTTCGATGCTTGTCTTGACTACCTAGACTGTGTAATTCAACGCTGTATATAGGTCCATCTTATATTATCTTGGGAGAAGAGTCACTTCATGGTGACTCAGGGGATAGTTCTTGACCATATCAACTCCAACAGGGGCATGGAGGTTGATTTGGCTAAGGTGGATATCATCAATAAATGCAATCCACCATCCAATTTGCGACAGTTGTTGTCTTTTCTGGGGCATGTCGGTTTCTACCGTCGATTCATTCAGAATTTCAGTCGTATTGCCTGACCGCTTACTAATTTACTGACCAAAGACACCGAGTTCATTGTAGATGATAAGTGTCTAGCGTCATTCGAGACTCACAAGGGATTAGTTATCAAGGCTCTTGTCCTTCAGCCACCTAATTGGTCTCTCCCATTCGAGATCATGACAAATGCTTCTGATTTTGCCATAGGAGCTGTGCTAGGACAGAGGAGGGATGGATTTCCTTATGCCATTCACTACGCTAGTCGGACCTTGGATGCAGCTCATCAGAACTACACCATAATTGAGAATGAGATGCTATATGTAGTCTTTGCTTTGGGTAAGTTTAGATCGTATATTCTTGGATCTAGAGTGACTATCTTTACAGACCACATCGTCATCCAATACCTCAAGGCAAAGAAGGATGCCAAAGCCAGATTGACCAAATGGATCCTTCTACTCTATGAGTTTGATATTGAGATTAAGGATAAGCCTGGAGTCAAGAATGTGGTGGCGGATCACCTCTCCCGTTTAGAGAACCTTGAGGATTCTGGTCAGATCGCACCTATTACAGAGACCTTCCCAAACGAGGCGATCTTGCTATCACCTCGCTCAATGGTACAGTGACATTGTGAACCATCTTGTCATCAAGAAAGTTCCACAAGTTGGCCCAAGCATCGACTTGAGACTTTCCTTGTGAAGGCCAAGTCATACCATTGGGAAAATCCCATCCTTTATCATGAAGGAGGGGATAATATTTGGTGTCGGTGCATTCTCGGGAGGAGCACCACAACATCCTCACTTAATGCCACAAGATTGAGGTAGAAGGACATCATTATGGGAGGAGGACACCACAGAAAGTGCTCTAATATGGCCTATGGACGCCTACCTTCTTCAAGGATTCTGATGAATTCGTGAAGAGTCGTACTGAGTGTCAAGGGATGGGCACTTGTGGACATCGTGATATGATACCGATACAACCCATTCACTTCTGTGAGGTTTTTGACGCATGGGGAATTAATTTAATGAGTCCATTCCATAAGAGTTAGAGATTCGAGCACATTCTGCTTGATGTAGACTATGTGAGTCGTTGGGTTGAGGCCATTCACGCCTGAACCATAGATGCTCAGACCATATGCTGATTTTTGAGGAAAAATATCAATTCACGGTTCAGGGTACCTAGAGTTTTGATATCTGACGGGGAGACTCATTTTATCAATGACAAGGTAAAGACGCTTGCTAACAAGTTCAACATTGACCATCGAGTTGCCACTCCATATCACCCTCAGACCAATGGTCTTGCTGAAGTATCGAACATGGAGATCAAGACTATATTACAGAAGGTTGTCCGTCAAGATCGAAAGAATTGGTCACAACATTTGGACTCGGTCTTATGGGCTTATCGGACCTCCTTCTAGACACCTTTAGGTACATCTCCTTTTCGTCTCATTTATGGTAAGCCATGCCATTTATCAGTGGAAAATCAAGCATAAGTCACTATGGGCAGTCACCGAGTAATTATTGGATCCCAAGAATATAGGAGAGCAGAGGAAAGCAGAGTTGGTAGCCCTAGAGGAGTTGAGAGATACAACCTTTTCGAGTAGCCTACAGTATACGGAGAGAGTGAAGATATGGCATGATTCTCATGTCAACCATAAACAGTTTGAGTCAAACTAGAGAGTATGGTTATTTGATGTTAGGACGATATTTTTTCCAGGGAAATTACAAACCCTTCCATACTTGGTCTGAAAGGTGCACGACAATGGAATCATTGATATATCTAAGTTGTCACCAGAATCCACCTTTCGAGTTAACGGTCAGTGCCTGAAACAATATCTTGATCATTATCCTCTGATCGTTGACGTCGCCCCTATTCATTTTGCATGAGATGTGGTCTTAGACTCACATAATTTACATCTCATTCCAGATTTCCATTTCTCTTTCGTAG
This sequence comes from Ottelia alismoides, assembly GCA_037367405.1. NCBI lineage: Eukaryota > Viridiplantae > Streptophyta > Magnoliopsida > Alismatales > Hydrocharitaceae > Ottelia > Ottelia alismoides. The sequence continues at coordinate 59,553 of JAZKJV010001294.1, forward strand.
CTTTATATATCCAATTGTCCATATCATTCATTCTTTTTGTCTAATATCCCATCTTCATCTTATGATTATGTTATACTTAGGATGTGCTTTATCCTAAGTATAGGGGGGTGTCAGACATGTGATTATTCACTTGATTCTTTTTACCTCTATTTTGCTTCCTATATTTAGGTATATTTTACCCTAAGTATAGGGGAGGTAAACCTTGTACATCCTAACTCTCGGTTTTCCCCTTGTGCACAAACTTCCATACTTAGGACTACTTGATCATAAGTCTAGGGGGATCAACGACCTCTATTCATTATATTCTTCTATTCATCATTGGAGTATAACCTTTCTTTTCTTTTCCCAATACTCAGCACGAGTTATGTCTTCCTTTATTCACTCTTTGATCACTCCGAGAACATCGTTAGAGCTAAGTATAGGGGGTGTCGTATATATTGTATATATACTTTAGCCATAAATCGTACTTTGTGTGAGTGTGTAAATAAAATAATATGGTTAAAAATCACAAAACTAATAATCACAAAGATTTTAAAATTTTTCTTGTACATGATTGCTTGTATATAACTTTTGTAAAAACTACTTTTGTACAAATTATTTGTAAAACTGTTTTGATTGTAAAATGTTTGTAAATATCTTTATATCAAAATTATGATTATAGTACAAAATTTTTGAAAAATGTTTGGAAATAAAAAAGTTTGCAAAAATGTTTGTAAATATTTTGAAATTTTTTCCCTTTTTCATTGCATTAAAAAGTTTTCATAAAAATTTGCATATTTTGAAAAATCACAAAAGAGTGTTGTCCATATTTGCTTGTATATTTGTCTCAATCATAGTTGACATTTTAACTAGTCTGGAATTAAATTGGAAAATGGAGCTTGGGTAAGACCTTAATCCACTTAACTTCAGAGGAACCTTATAAGATTTGGGCTTAAGACTTTCCAGGTCTATAGTGACTTAATTCTTTAAATCCACTAGGCTATGTTAACATGTCATCTTGATGAGCCTAAGTAGAACACTTAACAATGCATGCATAACTCCTAGAGACAATGGCTTGACTTGGACATGCATCTTACAAGTAGCACAACACATATGAGGTGGTGAGAAGGCATAATTCTTTGGCTTTGGGCAGCATACGAGAGTAGTACTTCTAGGCGGAACCTCTCATATTCCTCTAGTGAGGGATGTGCATCTCAACCTGGTCTAGTGGCATTGAGGTCTAAAGACAGGAGTCCATGGGTTGCAATAATACTTCAAAAGAGGGATAGTCTACTGGCTCAAGAGGAAAAAACTCCTTGTGTACATGCTGTACCATGTAAATATGTTGTATATATGCACATAGAAGAGTGCAAAATCAAGAAAAACTCCAAAAAAGGTGGAATGCCTGATTGAAAATAAAATGCATGTCCGATTGTATATAGTAAAGAAGCAAAGCTTATGTATTCCACATTCTCATCTCATGGAAGCTTGCAACTGAAGACTTAGCGACACTAGTTAAGCTCTAAGGGATACGTGGCTACACTGGTCACGGTTCATTCTCTTCTTTCCCCTCTTCTTGAGATGGTTGAACTTGATCATAGAAGGGAATACCTCGCTCCTCGAGGAAAGAGCTACTAGACCGGGGAATTAGAGTTACCTTGTTGTGGGAGGCTGTTTCGTTGTCAATTCTGAGGTGGGAAGCTACAAATCACTTACACACTTACACGGTACAAGGAAATATGCATAGTCATTAGAGTTTGCGTATGTAGACTTGTTCTGACCTGGTTTATTAAGTAGTCTTCACCATAGAATTATGGAACTTAAAGGCTGTTGAGTCTTAAATCGATTTTCCAATAAGGTTCCGATAAACTAATAATCCAAAGGTCTGATTGAGCTCTAAACTCCAATTTAATGAAGATAAGTTTAATAATCAGCCTTGATTCTTTTTTTTTCTTCTTTTTCTTCTTTTCACTTCTTTTTCAAATAAGTATTTTCTAAGGGACTAGCAAAGGTAAAGTATAGGGGGTGATGAATCCATGATTCTCACTCTTTATTGTTTTATTAGCTCTTCTTTTTGGCAAAACACTCCGTAAATATCTGTAAATACAATACTTAGCTTCATGCATGCCTTTGTTATTAATGCATAATTAGCAGGTATTTTGCAAAAATAAAAGAATAAAGGAGAAAGAAAAAAGAATGATGTATTTCGGATAAATTCATAGTGATCCAAACCCCAAGAGAAGGTCAAGTCTTGACCTGATCGCAAAAGAAAATAAGTAGAGAGAGATAGGGTCTACTATGTATTGTACATATCATCTACACAGGTACATATTATTTATTTATTTATTATTAATAAAATAAAATTATTTTATACCTTTACACCCTTGTATATAGCATTAGAAATAATATGAAAATAAAATAAAAATCAGATAAATAAAGTAAAAAATAAAACCATCAAATCTTTGTACAAAATACACTTGTATATACTACATTAACTATTTATTTCACGCCTTTAAATAATTTTTAAAAATAAAAAAAAAAATTTCATACACATAAATTTATGATGTAATTAAATAAAATATAAAATAAAATTCTTTTTATAAAAATAATAAAAATAAAAATACTTGTACATAATACATGGGTATAGTATACCTGTATATAATATAACATAACCTATATACATTCTTTTTCATAAAATAATTTAAAAAATAGTTTATAAAATAATAAACAGTTTTTATTTTATATACTTTTTAATTTAACTCAATTACTATTTTTTATTCTATTTTATTTGAATTTTGTAAATCTTATTTTCAGATTGGCCCAGCTGGTATTATTGACCTTGGTCAACGTTCCCTTCCAGACCAAGTTAGGTTGCAGTCTTCTCGCTGGAGCCTTTTCTTCGCATTTCCACGCCCAACCCAACCACCTTTTCTCTAGGTTTTTGCATCCGATTGCTACCCAGACTTCAGTGATCCTTACGGATTCCTAGGCGCAACCAGATCTGCCTAGGGTTTCGCTATACGCTCCAATCCTTTGGGACCCTCATGCAACCTATAAATAATATCCCTCCCTCGTCTCTAGAATGGTAGATCGTCCCTCGCACCACCACCGACCCTGAGCTACCTTCCTCGTAGTGAGAACCGTTGGATGAGTGCCTTAGGACCATCCGGAGGTGCCGAGAGACTCGTAGCTCACGACGCGGTCGGAGCGCCGCCACGTGAAGCCTCTCAGCTAGCCGCAGCTCGGTTGAGGCCAGGACCCGATGGTCACCTTTGCCTTGAAGCTCAGGAACCCATCTGGACCTTCAGGTATCTATCCTTCTTTCTACTTTTCCAATTTTGATTCCATTTCCCATTTCGCTACACCGCACGTCACCTCTACTTCGACCAGCTGGTCGGAGCCCCATTACCCCCTTCGACCACATTGATCGAACCATCGACGCTCACCACACCTTCTAATGCAGCCTTTCCCATTGAATCCTGCTCATTGGAGCAGGATCAAGTCGAGTCTCCATCCCCTACGTTCACCAGAGACCCAAAACCTCATTCCACATCGTTTCACTTGTTTGTTTGCTCAAATAACCCTCGCTGGAGCTTCACCTCGAGCTTAGGATACCATGCATGCACTTGCACGCATCTGGAGCGCCATTTGGACTCCCAACTGCTCAGGCAGAGTAGATCTAGGCGAGCAGCCATCGCCACGCTCATCCGGCCATCATCGCCTCCATCGAAGCCCCTTATTCGATGCGGATCACTTCCACGTTCCTGTCGAAGCCCTCGGATCTTTCATCAGAGGGTCGGATCCCCTCCGATGCTCGGTTGAAAGTCTCTGGAGGTGAGTTTTTGCATACCTTCTCTCACCCATTAAATGAAACTCGCCTATGCTAGCACCACAGCCAGCCAACCGTGCAGCCTTTTAGAAAAATCCAAAAATACTTTAAAACCCAAAAAACCCAAAAATATTTTTACTCTAATTTTCTGACTATTTTTCTTATTTAGAAAAAATCCAAAAAGATCATTGTGTTTGTTTTCTTTTACTCTTGTGTTGTTTGCCTTTTCTCAAAAATTAAAAATTTTGCAAAAAATAAAAGCCACTAAAAAATATTTTATTTTATTAGAAACTTTACTACTTCGTACTTTTTTCGTGCTCCTTGTGTTCAACCTTGGTGGCTTTACCAGGTAAATAAAAATAATGAATCGCTTACATGTTCTGATTGTTTGATTTTCTTTGAGTGGTTTTATTTTCTCATTGAGTGATCGGATTGATTGAGGACAATGACACTTCAAATATTTTCCACGTTAGTCGATCTGGATTTTATACTCATCAATAGGGCAAATGAATTGTATAGAAAATACCTTAAAGACCTTATTCTATTTACCGATAAATAGTCATTTGGCACCTATTTTATTTTTTATTTTCTACACCTCAAATAAACAAACCTTTAACATCAAACTATTACATAAAAATACAAAAAAAAATAAAAAGTTAATTTTACACAAAAATAATACACAGTGCTTGGGACACATAACAAAAATAGCAAAGAAAACTTCACATACCTGTATTTCCTCCATACAGACTCAAAATTGATTAAACACATCTTTATTATTCACAATTTAAATTATCTATTTAGTAAAGATGATTTCATTAAAAATGGAGCTAAGATGCAAAAGTTGACTTTTGGGTCGCTATTATACTACATACATGTATATTTTATTCAATATAATCATTCTTAATATTTTTTACATTTCTTATTTTTTATATACTTTAAATATTATTTGAAATACATCAAAAATAAACATAAAATATGCATTAAAAATACGTTAAAATAAACAAAGTATTAACCTATGTAAGTAAACTATACATATGTAACATATACATATTTATTTAAGTACATAAATAAATTATAAAAAAATAAAAAAATATGTAAATATAGATTTAAATATGTGAAAAGGGAGCCTAATTCATGAAGTAGGTAACCTTACCTACTTCATATCTATTTTTGGATTTTTTTGGAAAATACCACCATGGATTTTCATAACTATATCCCTCTAATAAGTCATTCAAATTTCGTCAGAAACAGAGACTCCTATGCACTCTATCCAGAACATGTAATTTAATAGTCTTGGATTTGCTGTAATCGACCTGTTCTAGATGGAGGGCGTAGGAGTCTCTGTTTCTGATAAAATTTGAATGACATATTAGAGGGATATAGTTATGAAAATCCGTTGTGGTATTTCTCAAAAAAAGTAGTCAAAAATGGACATGAAGTAGGTAAAGTTACATACTTCATGAAGTAGGCTACCTTTCCTCTTTAAATATATTATAAATATATAAAATATGTAAATATAATAATAAAATATAGAATACAAAATAAAAATAAAAATCCATAAAATACAAGTATTTGTACCTATATGTATGCATATAAATATTGGCACCTAATAAAAAATTTGTAAAAATAAATAAAAATGCCTATAAATTACTACATAAAATAACAAACATTTTTTATGTTTTGACTAAAAATTAATAAAATTATTTATTATTTTTAATCTATTTCATAAAGTATTTGATCCCATCTATTTTCTAGTTGGTCCACGTGGACAAACCAGAGAGGAACGACCTCCTCTTCTGATAGAACTCACAGACAACCATCTTTCACCCATTTTTTGGCCATGAACCAAGGCTCGAAATGCCTTGGTTCCTTTAGCAATATGGTTCCCCTTTTCCTCATTTCTTGTCTATAAATATGCCCCTTCTCCAAAATTTTGAGTTTTGATCCCAATTATTCCTAGTAACCCCTATAGGATTCATCTAGGTTGATTATGACAGCGAGCAATCCTCAACCTTGTCGGCATAGACAAGAGGAGTGATTCAGAGGTCTAGGCCTCATCAGAGCACCTCCAACGAGACCATAAGCCCCTTGTTCTTGTGGAGATTCGAGCTGATAGGTAGGTCTTTTTTTTCATTTCTTTCAAGTAGCGTTATTTAGATGTTAGTTTATTTAAAAACTCAACAGGTTAGCTTACTTTAGAAATCTTCGATTACTAGAGTATCATGCTCCAACTCTAATTCACTCGTACTCCAGTTGTTATCTGACCCATTTCCACCTTACCTTCATTTCCTTCACATTCTCCTCAAACGCCCCCATCTTCCAACCTTGATTTCACAAGAATCAAGGTCTGACAAGCTTCCTCCATGACCCCTTTGTCGGAGCTATTCGCTCCCTTTAACAATGTGTTTATCTACCTTCATTTTGGATCAAGGACCCTTTGATCGCATAATATATAAGAGACTGTCTTGAGGTCCACACAAGGCAGGACCACTAAGTCGTTACAATGTTAGCTCTCGAAGACTCTACGATCAAAACAACAATCTACCAACAATCTAAAAATGAAGCAATAAACGTATATGAAATGTGGATCAAAAATTATTATACCATACGATGAATGTATATAGTTACAAGCTGGTAGAGATCGAACACAAGGAGAGAAGTCGATGTAGCAGATATTATTTAAAAATAAATAATGAATAAATAATATAGATATTTGTATAATATTTGCTCAATTAGTTAATTAATTAATGTTTCTTTAGTTTTTTTAATCAAATAATGCATATATTTTTAATTTTTTCTGAATTTTATATTTTTCATATATAATATAGGTGTATATATAAATATATGTTATATGTATAATATAAGTGATATATATATATGAATTATATAATAAATATACAAAAACCAAAAAAGTACCTAAAGAGCAATACTTTTTATTTTTTAAGGATTTACAATTCTTATAAGGTATTTATAATAATAATTATTGATATTAATTATGTATAATTATATTTAGGTATATTATATGATATGTGATATTATAATCATATATATATAATTAAAATTTACAAACTAAAATATTTTTTATTTTTTTATATTATGATTATGTTTTTGTGATTTTTCAAGAATTTTTGCTAATTTTTAGGCATTTTTAAAGTAAAAAATATATAAAATCATGGACGTTTAAAATAGGCCTAACTAAATTGAGTCTTAAAAATAGTAAAAAGGTTCAAAATTTCTCTAAATAAATTTTAATATGTAGATAATAATATATATGAAAATATATAGTAAAAATTATTATTTTTGGATTTTTCAAAAATAATTTGCAATTTTTTTAGGGTAAGCAAGGGTTTGCTAATTTTTGGAGTTTCTTTTGCTATTTTTTCTGATTTTTGTTCTTTAGCTATAAAATACTATAATAAATACTAAGTAATGTTTTTAGAATTTCTAGTTATGGTTTTATAATTTTTTTTGTATTTTTCAATCAAATATGGAATAAATATCTTGTAATTAATTTTTAATAAAAGAAAAATACAATGAAAATGCTAAAATAAAATACTAGTGTGGACAAGCAAAACATAGAGCACATTCATTTCTTTTTCCATAATTTTCCAAGCATGGGAGCTATTTAATCCAAAATAAAATGCACAAAAATAAATACATAGAACCGACTGGGGAATTTATCCAATATAACTAAGATCCATGTGGCACAATGCAAAAAACTCAATAAGATTGAATGAGAACATGATTTTATATATTAGTTCGCAATATCAAAACTCACAAGGGTACAATCATGAAATACCTAGCTCTTGTGGGTGGGGGGCACACGAGCTAAGATGGCTCGTATGGGTCCTTTTTGCAATATACAAAACATGCTTAGCGGTATTACAATTATTCCACTAAATTTTAGACTTCACATAATATTTATGGTTTTTTTCAATTGTACCCCCTCTAAGATATTGCAATATCAGTTATTCCCCTCCCTTTTTGGGAATATCAATTGTGCCCCTAACTTATTATTGTTTTATCACTTGTACCCCTCTGTTACTCTCATCGTCAATGATTTGAACTTAACCATGGTTTTCTCAAACCATAGTTTGATTAAGAGGGGCATAACTGTCCAACTCTACCTCTCGATCCTCCCCATCATCTCCACCTCGTATGCACCCGAGCTCCCCCTCCACCACGAGTTCGTCCCCTGCTCCAACGCCTTCCCCCTCCACACTCGAGCTCATCCCTCTACCCTGAGCTTCTATGTCCAATATTACAATTTCTGCCTTTGTTTCTCTTCTTTGTGATCTCCCTCTCTGCTCCCTGTGAGCACCAACACCCAATCAACCCATCACCCACAACTCACGCCATTTGATCTCCCGCTTCTTCTTCTTCAACTTCTCCCTGCAACCTAACACCCAACAACTTCTCCTCTCATCACTACACGGAGCTTCTCACCACCACCCATTTCTCATCTATCTCCCAGAATCCGAGCTTTAAATCATTAATAAAATCTCGAATAAGGACCTTCTGCTCTAAGCTTTTAGTTTCCTTTGCATGCATAGTAGGATTGAAGGTACGAACATCATTAGAAGCTACTTGCATCTTAATCATGTGTCGAAGAAGAACAATAGAGAGGTGATGAGCTCGAAAATCGCCTCTTTTATAATCTATAATTGTAGTATAGGGGACTGAATTCGATTCAGCGAAAACCACAATCTATGAATGTTGTGGAGAATTTTTCTTCGCAATTCTATCAAGGTCGAACACAGGGAATAGTGATTTTTCAGTTGCATGGTTTTAAAATTAATTAATTAATAATTAAAATGCTTGGTTAATCTCTGTGTTGGGAAAATACAATACAATGCAATGATGAAGATTGTGCTAGAAAAAAGCAAAATATAAAGAGGAAATAATGGAGGGAAGGATTTGTGATTTATAAAATTCAATCCTCAAATAAATTGATCAGTTAATCCTCAAAACTATTAAAGATCGAATAAATCCCACTGCAGGTAAGTGTCCTTATAAACCTACAATAAAAATAATCCTCAACAGATCTCAAAATTCTTTCCAAATTTAATCCTCAAATAAATAAAGTTGAATCATATAAAATAATTAGAATTACATTCTTTTATTATCAATTGAGCCCCCCTGCACAGATGAAAATTCTTCAAATAATTTCTCCTTAATACAAGAAGACCAACCTCTCAAAATATTCTCAATCGGGTCCCTGCAAATTAAGTTAAAAATATCTCATTAGAATTGTACAAAAATATCGATAAATGAGCCAATATGTGTCAAACAGAAGTCTGCAATTAATAATCATCATAAAATAACCCCAAATGATACTCGAATAATAATCCATAATGAATGTCATCAAATCAGTCTACAAGTTATGCAAAATGCTAGAGCATGAAAATAACTTCAAAATGACATATTATGCGTAACAATCAGAGTTCACATGAAGAAGATATGCACAAATGAAGGTGCAATGACTAAAATGTAATAAAAGATAAAGGTTTCTTCTCAATTTGGTCCCTGAAAGGACTTATCTGCAAATTTCAAAATCTAACAAGGCTCAGATGCAATTTACTAGAGCACCACGTGCATGGCACGTGCTAGGTTGGGTCATGTTATTTCAAGATTCTGAAGGGGATAGGATGAAGTCTCCCCAATAGTCACATGCTATGCACGTGCCTCTTGAATGCAAGGCATTTTTTTTGGGGATTCGATGGAACTGCGGGGGGGTCAGGCTCAAATTTCCCAAGATGCACGTGTGAGCCACACGTACTTGAGGCTTGGGTCCGAGGTTGGAGGTTCGGAGCCCCGAGGCTTTACATGGTAGACGATAGTTGGTTCGGAGGGTCCATGCCTCACGATACGGGCCGAGGAAAAGGGCTCGGACGCCTGAGCAAAGGTTTAGGCACACGCGGTGCCCAGGAGGAAATCGAGATGCTCCAAGCCTCGAGGTATGGGACCGAGGTGTGGGGGAGGGGGACGTGACTATGTTACAGCCACTGGATTCCCCGATCCAACGGCATGCAGTGGTCGACGGTGAGCAAAGGAGGAGCGCATGGCATTGCGAGGCAGAGCCTCGACCAGTCGACACACGGTCGAAGGAGCATGGTGGCGAGGGCGATCTGTGATGGGCAGAAGCTGGTCCAAGCACTGGAGCAGACAACAACTGAGCATGACGGAGCTGTAGGCGACTAGAGGCGCAGGTGGTGGTGGAGCCGGCGATGGGCGGAGGGAGTCGTTGGGCATGATAGTGAGGGATGGCGGAGCAGAGCAAATCGTGGTATGTGTTGGGCACGTTGTCAGTGGAGCAAGAGGCGAAGAGGGAGCTAGGCTCTGTCGAGGCGGGCGACTGTTGGTGCCCTACAGGGGTTAGCTAAAAAAAGTCGAAGAGAAGGGAGTGTGGGCTCCTGATGCGTATGCATCGGAAGAGGAACTAAAATCCATCCTTGGCGAGGCTGGAGGTGGAGGGGTCTGGAGGATAGAGGAGAAGCGGAGGGGCTCGAGGGGTGAAGGCGATCGACACGGAAAGGATACGACTATGAGGATGGAGTTGCGAGTAGAGATGGTGCAAAAAGGAGGTGATCCATGGAGTCGACGAAGAGAATATATGATGATCGAGAGAGGCAAGAAAAGTAGGAGGGGAGGCACATGAAGAAAAATACTGTCGAACGGTTGGGAGAGGAGGATAGAACCTCCTTGGTCGTTGCTCAAGCCACCGACGATGAGGCAACCGAGCTCCAAAGCTTAAAAGCTGTTACACAACCCAAAAAACAGAGGTCGCAGATCACACCTATTTGTCTCTTCATCGTAGGCTGGAGGAGCGGCTCTCGACTGCTGTCACCAGAGAAAGTTTCTAGCTGGAGGAGAGACATGGTTTCGGTGGATGTCCTTGTCGAGCGGAGAGGAAGGAAGCTTTATAGGAGATGGTTGTCGGTGGTCGTCATTCACGCAAGGCCGTAATGGCCATAGGCGTTGAGGTGATAGGAGAGGAGGCGGCTGCAACGATCGGAGGAGGGAAGGTGCTTGGGTGGTCGAGCATTGCGGGAGGCGCAACGGCTGGAGAAGAGGAAGAGGTCACGTGCTAGGAATGTGACCCGGGGAGGAGAGAAGAGAGAGGGGTGAATCACGTGACAAGCACGTGCCTGGGGGGTGGGTGGCGGTAGGAGGGAGAGAGGGGTGCCACATGGCATGCCTAGGGGTTGCCACGTGTCACCCAAAAAATTCAAAATTAAAAGAGGATGAAAAATAGAAAATAAATAAAATAAGATCATATCGAAAAATGTCCTTCACGAAAGTTGTTCATCTCGATGAGATTAACAACTTTCATGAAGAAACTGGAGCAAAAGAGGTCATCTGTACTAACTGGTATTTTTGGTTGTTCTCCATGTGTATAGAAAGTTGGCGTTTTGGGGTTTTGTAATTTGTTTTATGATTTTAGAAGGGGATAAAAAATAAAAAAAACGATAAAATAAAAGAAATTTATTACACATTAATATATATTTTTGGGTTTCAAAAATAAGAAAATAGGAAAATAAAATAGAAGTATGAAAACACAAGATTTTTGTATAGACTCACAGAGGAGACTCGAACAAAGTTAGTTTCATTAATTTCAGTCTTGATCTAGAAATTGGATTTTTATGCAGCCTTGATAAAACTTTCATCAAAGAACATAAATGAAAAAGAAATAAAATAAATGGGTTAAATATGTACATAAAAAACTTAGGTCAGAAATAGTAAAAAGATAAAATACGCAAAAAAGCCTAAAACCCAACTTTCACATATGCGCTCCGAATTATATGAATTTGATCTTATTTTGAAGGTATTTTGAAAATAGAGTACTTTAAAAGCGAGTAGATCAAAATCGGACACTGTATGAGGAAGATTTGCATTGTTTTTAGTCCGTCAGATGTGAACTTAGGATTTGGGTTTATTTGTCACTTATTTTAGTTAGTAATTTTATTGTATTTTTTATTTATTATTGTTAGTGACATCTACACAAAGGAAGTGGTTTGGGGGTCAATCGGAGTTAGATGAATTAATGAAAAATATGGGAAGTTAGCAGGTTATTGGGTCAATTAGCACCTGGATTTTGGTTCCTTATTTTATGCAATTATGCGTGATGAAATTACGAATAAATTTACATATGCATGAATGCTAATGATGCTATATTAATTATTAAATGCATACAGACTTTGGGAAACAGAGCCTAATTGACCAGTTTTAGCATGTTAAATCTGAGATTCATCATACCTCTATACTTAAAACCTTGCTCGTCCTCATGCATCAATGAATAAATGACTTAGTTAGATAAATCCCGGACTGTGCATGTGAATTTTTAAGGCTCGATTCATATAAGACCCTTAAATTGAGCGATCCTAAAATTACGGTCTCAACCATGCTTTAATAAAAAGGAATCCAACTTCTCTAATTATCAGACTCTCTGTTTGTACATATAGTATAAGGATATGACTTTTAATGTACGGCATCATGAGAGTCGAGTCAAGATGTCACCCAAGGTCCCAGTCCAGGAGACACTCCTCTAGACCTAATCTTTAACACTAGGAATAAGTTGGTTCTTGCATTCAATTCACCATCTCATTAGTTTGTCAGACTTGAACGTGTAGATGGACGACCAGATGATGGAGGGCATAGGATTGCATCTATTTTTCTCTCCCTCACATTGGAACCCCAAGGGGCCTCACGAACTCAACACATGTATTTTTTGTTGTTGATCAATTTGTCCATCAAGAGAATTCGGAGTCGTGTGCACTTGTTTTTTCTGGGAGTACACCAGGGTGTGTCTCTTTTAAGTATCTAAGATACCTTAGACACCCAGACTA